>CM039503.1:21850989-21887828 GCA_022432975.1 Begonia masoniana | reverse complement strand
GCCAAAGGGAAGGGTCCAATAAATCTCGTATTAAGTGTTCCTTTCTTACCAGCTTAGACTCCTTTAAAAGTTCACTTTAAGAATACCTCATCTCCTACTGCAAACTCGCGATCCCGTCTCCCCTTTGATCTGCATAACACTTCTTTCCGGCTTTGTGCAGTCTCAATTCTTTTCCGAAAGTGGCAATCTTATATGACATTTGCTGCAGAATATCGTTCAAGAAGTTTGTTTCGCCAACCTCGTCCCAGTAAGCGGTGACCTACATTTCCTACCGTACATGCTTCCATAGGGTGGCCATATACCATGGTGGACTGCTAACTGTTTTGGAGGAGAACTCACCATAGGTAAATGTCCTCTCCCAGATCGTCTGAAATCAAGTACACATTCTCTCAACTTATCTTCGGTAATTTGAATGGTCTTCGATTGGCCATCGATCTGTGTGAAAAGCCGTGCTGAAAGATAACTTGGTACCTAATTACCTTGGAACTTTTCCAGAATCGGGGTAACCTGGGGTCACGGTCCAGAACAATGGATACCGGGATTCCATGCACCTAATAATTTCCTGTCATAAGTCCACAAATTGGTCCATCAGATTTTTTTTTTTTTTTTTTTTTTTTTTTTGAGAACGACGTGTATGGAGGACCCAATAAGCTTCATGGTCAAGTAATTAAGAATTAGTAATGCGTTTGATGAAGAATAAGAAACTTCACTTTAATCGATTTGTTCCAAAAGAACAGAACGTATCAAGCAAATGAGGTTCACTGTTACATGACTTATGATTAGAATCTAAGTTATCCATTTCACCTTCAAGGTTTTAACTTGACGTGATGAGAACGACGTGTATTGAGGTCCCAATAAGCTTCATGGACGCGTAATTAATAATTAGTAATGCGTTTGATGAAGTATAAGAAACTTCACTTCAATCGATTTGTTCCAAAAGAACTGAACGTATCAAGCAAATGAGGTTCACTGTTACAATGACTTGTGGTTAGAACCTAAGTTATCCATTTAACCTTCAAGGTTTTAACTTGAAGTGATGAGAACGACGTGTATGGAGGACCCAATAAGCTTCATGGACAAGTAATTAAGAATTAGTAATGCGTTTGATGAAGTATAAGAAACTTCACTTCAATCGATTTGTTCCAAAAGAACTGAACGTATCAAGCAAATGAGGTTCACTGTTACATGACTTGTGGTTAGAACCTAAGTTATCCATTTAACCTTCAAGGTTTTAACTTGACGTGATGAGAACGACGTGTATGGAGGACCCAATAAGCTTCATGGACGCATAATTAAGACTTAGTAATGCATTTGATGAAGTATAAGAAACTTCACTTCAATCGATTTGTTCCAAAAGAACTGAACGTATCAAGCAAATGAGGTTCACTGTTACAATGACTTGTGGTTAGAACCTAAGTTATCCATTTAACCTTCAAGATTTTAACTTGAAGTGATGAGAACGACGTGTATTGACGTTCCAATAAGCTTCATGGACGCGTAATTAAGAATTAGTAATGCGTTTGATGAAGAATAAGAAACTTCGCTTCAATCGATTTGTTCCAAAAGAACTGAACGTATCAAGCAAATGAGGTTCACTGTTAGAATGACTTTGTGGTTAGAACCTAAGTTATTCATTTAATCTTCAAGGTTTTAACTTGACGTGATGAGAACGACATGTATTGGGGACCCATTAAGCTTCATGGACGCGTAATTAAGAATTAGTAATGCGTTTGATGAAGTATAAGAAACTTCACTTCAACAATTAATTTGTTCCAAAAGAACTGAACGTATCAAGCAAATGAGGTTCACTGTTACAATGACTTGTGGTTAGAACCTAAGTTATCCATTTAACCTTCAAGGTTTTAGCTTGACGTGATGAGAACGACGTGTATGGAGTACCCAATAAGCTTCACGGACACATAATTAAGACTAAGTAATGCATTTGATGAAGTATAAGAAACTTCACTTCAATCGATTTGTTCGGAAAGAACTGAACGTATCAAGCAAATGAGGTTTACTGTTACAATGACTTGTGGTTAGAACCTAAGTTATCCATTTAACCTTCAAGGTTTTAACTTGAAGTGATGAGAACGACGTGTATGGAGGACCCAATAAGCTTCATGGACGCGTAATTAAGACTTAGTAATGCGTTTGTTGAAGAATAAGAAACTTCGCTTCAATCGATTTGTTCCAAAAGAACTGAACGTATCAAGCAAATGAGGTTCACTGTTACAATGACTTGTGGTTAGAACCTAAGTTATCCATTTAACCTTCAAGGCTTTAACTTGACGTGATGAGAACGACGTGTATTGAGGTCCCAATAAGCTTCATGGACGCGTAATTAAGAATTAGTAATGCGTTTGATGAAGTATAAGAAACTTCACTTCAATCGATTGTTCCAAAAGAACTGAACGTATCAAGCAAATGAGGTTCACTGTTACATGACTTGTGGTTAGAACTAAGTTATCCATTTCACCTTCAAGGTTTTAACTTGAAGTGATGAGAACGACGTGTATGGAGGACCCAATAAGCTTCATGGACGCGTAATTAAGACTTAGTAATGCGTTTGTTGAAGAATAAGAAACTTCACTTCAATCGATTTGTTCCCAAAGAAAAGAACGTATCAAGCAAATGAGGTTCACAGTTACATGACTTGTGGTTAGAACTAAGTTATCCATTTAAGCTTCTAGGTTTTAACTTGAAGTGATGAGAACGACGTGTATGGAGGACCCAATAAGCTTCATGGATGCGAAGTTAAGACTTAGTAATGCGTTTGATGATGAATAAGAAACTTCACTTCAATCGATTTGTTCCAAAAGACTGAACGTATCAAGCAAACGAGGTTCACTGTTACATGACTTTTGGCTAGAACCTAAGTTATCCATTTAACCTTCAAGGTTTTAACTTGACGTGATGAGAACGACGTGTATTGAGGTCCCAATAAGCTTCATGGACGCGTAATTAAGAATTAGTAATGCGTTTGATGAAGTATAAGAAACTTCACTTCAATCGATTGTTCCAAAAGACTGAACGTATCAAGCAAATGAGGTTCACTGTTACATGACTTGTGGTTAGAACCTAAGTTATCCATTTTACATTCAACGCTTTAACTTGACGTGATGAGAATGACGTGTATTGAGGTCCCAATAAGCTTCATGGACGAGTAATTAAGAATTAGTAATGCGTTTGATGAAGAATAAGAAACTTCACTTCAATCGATTTGTTCCAAAAGAAATGAACGTATCAAGCAAATGAGGTTCACTGCTACACTGACTTGTGGTTAGAACCTAAGTTATCATATCTAACCTTCAAGGTTTAACTGAAGTGTGCGAACAATGTGTATGGAGGACCAATAAGCTTCATGGACGCGTAATTAAGACTTAGTAATGCGTTTGATGAAGTATAAGAAACTTCACTTCAATCGATTTGTTCCAAAAGAACTGAACGTATCAAGCAAATGAGGTTCACTGTTACATGACTTGTGGTTAGAACTAAGTTATCCATTTCACCTTCAAGGTTTAACTTGACGTGATGAGAACGACGTGTATGGAGGACCAATAAGCTTCATGGATGCATAATTAAGAATTAGTAATGCGTTTGATGAGTATATGAGAACGACGTGTATGGAGGACCAATAAGCTTCATGGACGCGTAATTAAGAATTAGTAATGCGTTTGATGAAGTATAAGAAACTTCACTTCAATCGATTTGTTCCAAAAGAACTGAAAACGCATCAAGCGAATGAGGTTCACTGTACATGACTTGTGGTTAGAACCTAAGTTATCCATTTAACCTTCAAGGTTTAACTTGACGTGATGAGAACGACGTGTATGGAGGACCAATAAGCTTCATGGACGCGTAATTAAGACTTAGTAATGCGTTTGATGAAGTATAAGAAACTTCACTTCAATCGTTTGTTCCAAAAGAACTGAACGTATCATTTAAATGAGGGTCACTGTTACATGACTTGTGGTTAGAACTAAGTTATCCATTTCACCTTCAAGGTTTAACTTGAAGTGATGAGAACGACGTGTATGGAGGACCAATAAGCTTCATGGACGCGTAATTAAGAATTAGTAATGCGTTTGATGAGTATATGAGAACGACGTGTATGGAGGACCAATAAGCTTCATGGACGCGTAATTAAGAATTAGTAATGCGTTTGATGAAGTATAAGAAACTTCACTTCAATCGATTTGTTCCAAAAGAACTGAAGTATCAAGCAAATGAGGTTCACTGTTACATGACTTGTGGTTAGAACCTAAGTTATCCATTTCACCTTCAAGGTTTAACTTGACGTGATGAGAACGACGTGTATGGAGGACCAATAAGCTTCATGGACGCGTAATTAAGACTTAGTAATGCGTTTGATGAAGTATAAGAAACTTCACTTCAATCGATTTGTTCCAAAAGAACTGAACGTATCAAGCAAATGAGGTTCACTGTTACATGACTTGTGGTTAGAACCTAAGTTATCCATTTCACCTTCAAGGTTTAACTTGACGTGATGAGAACGACGTGTATGGAGGACCAATAAGCTTCATGGACGCGTAATTAAGACTTAGTAATGCGTTTGATGAAGTATAAGAAACTTCACTTCAATCGATTTGTTCCAAAAGAATTGAACGTATCAAGCAAATGAGGTTCACTGTTACATGACTTGTGGTTAGAACCTAAGTTATCCATTTCACCTTCAAGGTTTAACTTGAAGTGATGAGAACGACGTGTATGGAGGACCAATAAGCTTCATGGACGCGCAATTAAGACTAGTAATGCGTTTGATGAAGAATAAGAAACTTCACTTCAATCGATTTGTTCCAAAAGAACTGAACGTATCAAGCAAATGAGGTTCACTGTTACATGACTTGTGGTTAGACCTAAGTGATGTGACCCGAAGAAGGCGATAAATCTCAAAGTCAAGGACTAGATCTATAGAAAGATATAAGATAAAGGAGGTCCAACTAACAAGCTTCACATGTTTAGTCTTGGAGATCGAGAGGGAAAAGAGCCATCAACAAAAAAGCACGGAGGCGATAAAAGAATAAAGAGTTTTGTCGCATGGAAGCGGCCCACAAAAATTGCAAAAAAGCCCAAATAAGGCGCAAAGGTTGGGCTCCAAAATACAAATGGATTGGAGGAGCAGAAGTGTAAAGATCCACACAAAACTACAAAGGCTAACGATTCACATGGTGGAAAGAGATAAAGATCCACAGGACTTTGTTTATGATGTGATCCAGTTGGAGACCAGATCAAGGCCCAAGAACAAAGATCAATTAAGATACGGGCGGCCCAATGAGTTAGAGTAAGAAGCCCAGAATTGAAAGATCTTTTGAAGCAGAAAGCCAAAGATGAGAAGATTTAGGAGGATGCGACGCACATGCAATGTAAGAATTAAAACTCACATGTGCCTATGCAATGCATGGTAAGAATAAAAGTCACATGCGAAGGACATGTAAATACAAACCAAATCACGTATAAGAGCTGATCGCGAATCTACTCAAATCAATTCAAATATATCAAACGTGAGATGATATCTGATTTGCAGGATCATATCTCACAATTTTATTAGTTATTTATCTTTATTTTCATTTTTTTATTATAATTAATTTAATTAATGTGGTAAGGCTATTTAAGGGCAAACTATTTGATTTAATGGAGAACAGTTTTGAAATTAAAAAGGTTGAGTGTTTTAGAGAGGATTCTCTTTTGTTCTTTGGAAGAACAACGATCTTCTCAAGTCAGCTGAAGAATATCGCTTGATAGTTTGTATTACCACGAGTGTGGTCTGGGTCAAGCTCTGTTTGATAGCTATGTTCAGCACAGGTATGGCTAGGGTCAAGCCTCTGTTTGATTAATAGGGTTCCATCGAATTCTTCGATTGGGGGCTTAGTTCCTTACTTTGTTATTGAAGCGAAAAGGCGTTCTTTTGAATTATTTCCGCGTTGTTGGGGGTCCGGGTTCCTTTTGATACGAGGTTCGCCATCAGTTGGTATCAAGTTCGGTCCTTGATTCAAGAAGCTATCATTTAATTTTTGATATTATATTGTCTTCATCTTATTCTAGTCGTCTAGTACTCAAAAAAGCACAAAAAAAAAAATAAAAAAAAATTTCCTATTATTATCAAGTCTCGAGTTTTATCAGCAGATTTTTTTCTTCTTGGGAATTTCTCCTCTAGAAATTCGAAGAGTACAAAAAAAAAATTGTCAAAAGTCAAAAAAAAAAAGAGTTGTTGTCAAAAGTCAAAAAAAAAAAGAGGTGTGAGAAGTCAAAAAAAAAAAAAAAATCAACATTTGTTTCTAGAGATTTGAAATTTCTAGCTTTTCAATTAAACATAGTCGTAGATTAGATAAAGTGTCTTTGAAAATTCAAAAGTATTTGAATCTTATTTCAAAATATGGTCTTGTTCCAAATTGATTCCTTGAAGGTTAAAATTGTGAATTTCCTTTGAAAGATTGTCATCATCCAAAGTTTTGTCTGATTTCAATCATAACTTGATTTAGCCATCTTACAAGTTGAACTTTTAAGCTTTAAGTTTAATGTTTATCGTTTAGCTTGTTGAATAATTACCACGATCAGTTCTTACGTAAAGGAGAAACTAGAAGGGAGATATAGAGGTAAAAGGCAAGAGGGTGAGACATTATAGAAAAAATCCTTAGTTTTGAGCGAAACAGAGTGGGTGACAATCCATCGAGAGTAAAACACGTGAGGGAGAGGTACGGTCCATTACTGATGATTTTTTTTATTTCTAACAATTTTCTTTTGTTTTCTTATCGTGGTTCTGAAAAGAAAACTATGAGTTGGAAGAACAAAACGGACGGTGGAGTTAAAGTTGTTCATGAAAGCATGCGAGAAAATTTCAAGGCTTTAATTACGAGATGGACGAGGGAATCTCCATCCCCTAGTCATATGCTGCGAAGGAAGGATTTTGGGTATGAATTCGAAGAGTATAATGGATATTATCAAAGGGAAAGAATATGATAGTCGTACCGGGAGTGGTGATCTAAGTAAATCAAGGTAAATTATTTCCTCTTCCAAGGAAAAGTGATCCGAGGTATTTGGAATGGAAAGAAAGGGGGACCTATTGTTGAATACCAAAAACTACACGGATGAGGAAAAAAACTTACAATTGGTGGACAATGAAGTCAAAGGACTACGATGACAATTGGGGGATGGAACTAGTAAAGTACCGAAGAAGGTATAGTGAGTCACAAGTTCAGACATGAAGGACATGAAGGCACTCATGCGAAAAAGATTTGTCAATCAAAGTATTATAGGACTTTGTGTCGAAAAATCCAAATTTGACTCAAGGTTATACAAGCGTGGAGATTGTTATAAAAGAGATGAAATAGCCATTGAAAAGGGTTAATGTGGAGGAAGACGTAAAGAAACAATGGCTAGCTTTGTTGGGAACTAATAGAGAAATTGCGGATGTGGTGGATCTACAACCCACAATGACTTGGCGGATACACATAAATCAATAAAAATTAAGCGGCAACTAAAGGTAAGAGAAGTACTAGGGTGGTAAAAATCAACCGAAACTTGGCAAACACATTGGAAATAATGAGAAGCCAAAATCGAGAGAGGATTCTGGGGAAAAACTAGGTCAAAACAATCAAGGTTACCACCAAAAAGCTAAGGCTGAGATTCAAAATCAATTAGAACCCGAGAGATTAATGCTTTCGGGGACAAGGTTCAGACCATAGCTTCAAATTGTCCAAATAAAAAGAGATAGATTTTAAGGGACAATGGCGATGTGGGAGGTGTGAGTTCGAGTGATGGTGAGGATGCCACCACTTGAGGATGTAATGGCAAGTTGAGGTAGTGAGGAAACCAGTAAAAGGAGATTTTAGTCACAAGGCGAGTATGCATGTGCAAAATAAGAAGATGTGACAAAAGTACAATGTGAGCTATATTCCATACAAGATGTCATGTGCACAACAAGTTTTGTAGTTTGATCCTCGATAGGGAGTTGACCATGCAGCAAGCCATTACTAGTCCAAACGTTGAACTTGAAACCCGAGCAAACACCAAACAATACAGGTGCCATGGTAAGCGATGTAGAGAAATCAAGGTGAGCTAAACAGGGAGTTCTTTATCAATTGGAATGTACCAAGATAAAAGTTTTATGTGATGTAATTGCCGATGAAGCTACACACAGACTGGGGGAGGCCTGGGCACCATGTAACCGAAACTGTTCAAGGTATATGGTTACAAGAAGGAGTATTAGTGGGTCTACAATGGGAAAAACTATTCTCCTGAAACTAAAGACATGGGAGGCAATTGAAGACCAAGAGAGGATCACAAAGGACTTTCAAAGATGAGAGTTGAAAAAGAAAAAGAAGTGGTGAAAAGAAATTAGTTGAAAAGATGCAAAAATAGAGTAAGAAAAGGGAGAAAGAAAAATAGTTGAAAAATAGCCTAAAGAGGGATGAAAATGGAACAACGAGAGAAAAAATCGAGGGAAAGAGATACAAAACCGAGGGAGAGAAGAACAAAAGTAAGTGAGAAACACAAATTCCTGTGATGAACAAAGGAGGATAAGCGTGAGATGATTTGCTTTATAAAAGAACAGTTATTCATCGAACGAAACTTACCAAGTTTATTAAAAGTGTTTTCTTTCGCTTGCAGAAAAATAAATATGAATCCGAAGAGTTTCGAAAGGAACTTTCTCGTTGAGGGAGATTAAGAAGCAAAAAAAATCTCGTACCGAATACGCTAGTTAAAGTCGACCGGGAACATAAATAGGTTGAGTGGTGGTACAAGGCCCATATGATGTTTATATTGCACCTATTATATGTATAGTTGATAGATAATATGCAAATTGTATTTGTGAAAAGAATTTGTCATTGTTACTTTCACACAACTTGATTTCTAACAAAAATCGTAGATAACTACTGCGAGTTAAATTGATTTTTGCGTTTTAAGGGTTTATTTTATTCATATTATGCCACTGTTTGTATTATGTGATTTGATCTATTAAATCGTTAAATTTATTACACTTGTTACTAAAAGTTGTTCGGGCATAAAATTAAAAAGAGAATTGCTAAGAAATTAATTCAATGGTAAGACTTATTTTGAAACCTGGGATTGGTTTGGTACTATACAAAAGACGATTTGCGAACAATGCAAACAACAAGCTACAACCGAGGAGATAACCTCCAAAGCTCGAGCGCATCAACGACATCGATTACAAGATAGACCTACGAGGAATACGGTAATGAAGCAATATTTTAATCTGTACTAAGATTTTTATATGATGCAGGAGATTCGGAGAACGAATCTTTTCGACGGGGGAGGACTGATGTAAACCGAGGAAGCGATAAATCTCAAAGCAAGGCTAGATCTATGAGAGATAAAGGAGGTCCAACGAACAAAGCTTCACATGGTTTAGTCTTGGAAGCCGAGGAAAGAGCCATCACAACAAAAGCCGAGGCTATACAAAAAAGAGTTGTAGCATGAAGCGGGCCCCACAAAACTGGCAAAGAGCCAATAAAGGCGCAAAGTTGGGCTCCACAAATACCAATGGATTGGAGAGAGAAGGGTAAAGATCCACACAAACTACAAAGGGATAAAGATCACGTGGTTGAAAAGAGATAAAGATCCACATGACTTGGTTTATGATGTTGATCCAAGTTGAGACCAGATCAAGGCCCAAGAACAAGATCAATTGAAAATACGGGGCGGCCCAATGAGAAGAGTAAGAAGCCAAGATTATTAAAAGATCTTTTGAAGCAAGGGAAGCAAAGATGCATGAAGATTTAGGAGGAGCGACGCACATGCACATGTAAGAATTAAAACACATGTGCCATGCACATGCATGTGTAAGAATTAAAAAGTCACATGCGAAGCACATGCAAATACAAACAAATCACGTATAAGAGATCTTATCCGCAGAATCTACTCAAATCATTCAAATCATATTCAAACGTAAGATGATATCTGATTATGCCAAGGATCATTATCTCAGAATTTTATTAGTTATTTTTATCTTTATTTCGTTTTTTTATTATTATTTAATTTAATTTTAATGTGTAGCCTATTTAATGGCAAACTATTTGATTTAATAGGAGAACAAGTTTGAATTAAAAAGGTTGAGTTTTTAGAGAGGATTTCTATTTCGTTCTTTGCGAAGAACAACGATCTTCTTCAAGTCACGCTTGAAGAATCGCGCTTGATAGCTTTGGTTTCTTACCAACGAGTTTGGTCTGGGTCAAGCTCTTAATTTGATAGCTCTGGTTCAGCCAACAGGTATGGCTCGGGTCAAGCTCCTGTTTTGATAACTAGGGTTCCATCGAATTCTTCGATTGGGGTCTTAGTTCCTTACTTTGTTCTTGAATCGAAAAGGCGTTCCTTTGAATTATTCCGCGTTGTTGTCGGGTCCCGGGTCCTTTCTATCCGAGGTTCGCATCACTAAGTTATCCATTTAACCTTCAGGTTTTAACTTGAAGTGATGAGAACGACGTGTATGGAGGACCCAATAAGCTTCATGGACGCGTAATTAAGAATTAGTAATGCGTTTGATAAAAAATAAGAAACTTTACTTCAATCGATTTGTTTCATTATAACTGAACGTATCAAGCAAATGAGATTCACTGTTACATGACTTGTGGTTAGAACCTAAGTTATCCATTTAACCTTCAAGGTTTTAACTTGACGTGATGAGAACGACGTGTATTGAGGTCCCAATAAGCTTCATGGACGCGTAATTAAGACTTAGTAATGCGTTTGATGGAAGTATAAGAAACTTCACTTCAATCGATTTGTTCCAAAAGAGCTGAACGTATCAAGCAAATGAGGTTCACTGTTACCAGACTTGTGAATAGAACCTAAGTTATCCATTTAACCTTCAAGGTTTTAACTTGAAGTGATTTAGAACGACATGTATGGAGGACCCAAAAAGCTTCTGGACGCGTAATTAAGACTTAGTAATGCGTTTGATGAAGTATAAGAAACTTCACTTCAATCGATTTGTTCCAAAGAACTGAACGTATCAAGCAAATAAGGTTCACTGTTACATGACTTGTGGTTAGAACCTAAGTTATCCATTTAACCTTCAAGGTTTTAACTTGAAGGATGAAACGACGTGTACGGAGGACCCAATAAGCTTTATAGACGCGAAATTAAGACTTAGTAATGCGTTAGATGAAGAATAAGAAACTTCAATTCAATCGATTTATTCCAAAAGAACTGAACGTATCAAGCAAATGAGGTTTACTGTTACAAGACTTGTGGTTAGAACCCTAAGTTATCCATTTAACCTTAAAGGTTTTAACTTGAAGTGATGAGAATGATGTGTATTGAGGTCCCAATAAGCTCATGGACGGGCAATTAGGACTTAGTAATGCGTTTGATGACTTATAAGAAACTTCACTTCAATCGATTTGTAACAAAGAACTGAACGTATCAAGCAAATGAGGTTCATTGTTACATGACATGTGGTTAGAACCTAAGTTATCCATTTAACCTTTAAGGTTTTAACTTGAATTGATGAAAACGAGGTGTATGGAGGACCCAATAAGCTTCATGTATGCGAAATTAAGATTTAGTAATGCGTTTGATGAAGAATAAGAAACTTCACTTCAATCGAATTGTTCCAAAGAACTGAACGTATCAAGCAAATGAGGTTCACTGTTACATGACTTGTGGTTAGAACTAAGTTATACATTTAACCTTCAAGTTTTAATTTGAAATGATGAGAATGACGGTATTGAGGTCCCAATAATCTTCATGGATGGGCAATTAAGACTAGTAATGCGTTTGATGACTTATAAGAAACTTCACTTCAATCGATATGTTCCAAAGAACTGAACGTATCAAGCAAATGAGGTTCACTGTTACATGACTTGTGGTTAGAACCTAAGTTATCCATTTAACCTTCAAGGTTTTAACTTGAAGTGATGAGAATGACGTGTATGGAAGACCCAAAAAGCTTCTGGACGCGTAATTAAGACTTAGTAATGCGTTTAAAGAAGTATAAGAAACTTCACTTCAATCGATTTGTTCCAAAAGAACTGAACGTATCAAGCAAATAAGGTTCACTGTTACATGACTTGTCGTGAGAACCTAAGTTATCCATTTAACATTCAAGTTTTAACTTGAAGTGATGAGAACGACGTGTATTGACGTCCCAATAAGCTTCATGGACGCGTAATTAAGACTTAGTAATGCGTTTGATGAAGTATAAGAAACTTCACTTCAATCGATTTGTTCCAAAAGAACTGAACGTATTAAGCAAATGAGGTTCACTATTACAAGACTTGTGGTTAGAACCTAAGTTATCCATTTAACCTTCAAGGTTTTGACTTGAAGTGATCAGAACGACGTGTATGGAGGAACCAAAAGCTTCTGGACGCGTAATTAAGACTTAGTAAGGCGGTGGATGACGTATAAGAAATTTCACTTCAATCGGTTTGTTCGAAAAGAACTGAACGTATCAAGCAAATGTGGTCCTTCATGGACGCGTAATTAAGAATTAGTAATGGGTCTGATGAAGTATAAGAAACTTCACTTCAAGTATTTTTTGTTTTTTTTTTTCCCCAAAAAAACTGAAGTATAAAGCAATGAGGTCACTGTTACTGACTTGTTGTTTAGAACCTAAGTTTCCCATGTAACATTCAAGGTTTTACCTGAAGTGATGAGAACGACGGGTATGGAGTCCCAATAACTGCATGGCGCGTAATTAAGACGTAGTAAGCGTTTGATTGACGTTAAGAAAACTTCACTTCATAATTGTTCCAAAAGACCAGAAAACGTATAAAGCAAATAAGGTTCAATGTTACCGAACTGGGATAGAACCGAAGTTATCCATTTAAACTCAGGTGTTCACTTGAAGTGATGAGAACGACGTGTATGAGTAAAAGCTTGAAGGGTAAAAGGATAACTTAGGTTCTAATCACAAGTCATGAAAGGACCATTTGCTTGCTACATTCCAGTGCTTTTGATATAATAGATGAAGTGAGTTTCTTATAAGTCATCAAAGCAGTACTAGTCTATGCCGTCCTAGTTATTGGGACTGAATACAGTTCATTCTCACACTTCAAATTAAAACCTTGAAGGTAATGATCATTAGGTTCTAACCACAGTAAGTAACAGTGAACCTCCTTGATTGATAAAGTGCAGTTCTTGTGGAAACAATAGATTAAGTGAAGTTTATTATTCTTCATCAAAAATCCTTACTAAATATATTTCGCCGTCCATGAAGCCGTATTGGGTCTCCATACACGTCGTTTTGCTCACTTCAAGTTAAAACCTAAAGGTTTAAATGGATAACTTAGGTTCTAACCACAGTCAGGTAACAGTGAACCCATTGCTGTTACTTTCAGTTATTGGGGAACAAAGTCGATTGAAGTGAAGTTTCTTATAAATCATCAAAACGCATACTAAGGCTTATTGCCCGTCCTTGAAGCGTATTAGACCTCAATACACGTCATTCTCCAATTCAAGTTAAAACCTTGAAAGTTAGTCTAAATAGATAACTTAGGTTCTAACCACAATGCAGCAACAGCGAACTCATTGCTTGATACGTTCATTTTGGAACTAACGATTGAATATGCAGTCTTATTCTTTCTTCAAACGCATACTAAGTCTTAATTTAGCGTTCATGAAGGTTATTGGGTCCTCCATACACGTCGTTCTCATACGTCAAGTTAAAACCTTGAAGCTTAGATGGATAACTAGGTCTCTAACCACAAGTCATGTAACATGAACTCATTTGTTGATACTAATATGTTCAGTTCTTTGGGAA
The DNA here is from genome assembly GCA_022432975.1 of Begonia masoniana. Lineage (NCBI taxonomy): Eukaryota > Viridiplantae > Streptophyta > Magnoliopsida > Cucurbitales > Begoniaceae > Begonia > Begonia masoniana. Next base: position 21,874,084 of record CM039503.1, on the reverse strand, counting down.
CAAATCGATTGAAGTGAAGGTTTCTATACTTCATCAAACGCATTACTAAGTCAATTACGCGTTCATGAAGGTTATTGGGTCCTCCATACCGTCGTTCCATTATCAAGTTAAAACCTGAAGGTTAGATGGATAACTAGTTTCTAACCTAAGTCAATGTAAAACAGGAACTCATTTGCTTGATACGTCAGTTCTTTGGAACAAAAAATCGATTGAAGTGAAGGTTCTTAACTTCATCATTACGGCATTACTAGTCTTAACTACGCGTTTATGAAGCATCTTGGGTCTCCTACACGTCGTTCTCATCACGTCAAGTTAAAAACTGGAAGGTTTAGATGGAAACTGAGGTTCAACCACAAGTCATGAAGTGAACCATCATTTGCTTGTACGTTCAGTTCTGTTAGAACAAATCGAGAAGTGAACATTATTCGAAGTCAACATAAACGAATTACAAAATTCTTAATTACCATCCATCAAGCTTATTTGATCTCCTAAATTTCGTTCTATCCCTCAGGTTTAAAACTGGAAGGTAGTTGGCTAACTTAGGTTCTAACCACAAGTCATTTATACTGGAACATCATTTGCTTCTCAGTTCAGTTCTTTTGGAACAACATCGAGTGAAAGGAACGTTCTATAATTCATCAAACGCATTACTAAGACTAAATTAGGAGTCCATGAAGCTTAGTGAGACCTCAATACACATCTTTCTCATAAATCAAGTAAAACCTTGAAGGTTAAACTAGATAACTTAGTTTCTATTACAATTCTTGAACAGTGAACCTCAATTGATGATACGTTCAGTTCTTTTGAACAAATCGATTGAACGTGAAGTTTCTTAATATTCATCAAACGCATTACTATCTTTATTACGCTCCAAAGCTTTTTGGTTCTCATCCGGTCCGTTCGGTCACTTTCAAGTTAAAACCTTGCAGTTATTGGCTAACTTATCTAACACAAGACATTTGTACAGTACCTCATTTTTCTTGATCACTTCAGTTCTTTTGGAACAATCAATTGATTGAAGTTTTCTAAACTTCATCAACTCATACTAATCTTAATTTTGCATCCATGAATCTTATTGGGAAAACAATACACTCGTTCTCAGCACTTTGTTAAAGAAGCCTTTGATGTTAAATAGATAACTATGTTCTAACCCACGTCATGTAACAGTGAACCCATTTGCTTGATACGGTCAGTTTCTTTTGGAACAAATCGTTAAGTGAAGTGTTCTATACTTCTTTAAACGCATTACAAGTCTTATTACGCGTCTAAACTTTTTGGGTCCTCCATACCGTCGGTCTCTCACTTCCGTTAAAAAAACTTGAATGTTAACTGTAACTTAGGTTCTAACCACACGCTGTCACAGTGAACCTCATTTGCTTGATACGTTCAGTTCTTTTGGAACAATCGATTGAAGTGAATTTTCTTATAATTCCATCAAACGCATTAACTAAGTCTTAATTGCGCTCCATGAAGCGTAATCCGACTCAATCCACGTCGTACTAATCACTTAAGGTAAAACCTTGAGGTTAAATGGATACCTCGGTTCTAATCACAGTCATTAACGGTGAACCTCTTAGCTTGATCCGGGTCCTTCTTTTTGAACAAATCGATCGAAGTGAGTTACTTTATAATTCCGAAACCATTACTATGTCTTAAATTTGCCCTTACATTAAGCTTAAGTGGCACCTCACTACACGTCATTGAAATCACTTCAATTAAAACCTATGATGTTAAATGGCTAACTTCGGTTCTAACCACAAGTTATGTAACAATGAACCTCATTGCCTTGATACGTCAGTCTTTGGAACAAATCGATTGAAGTGAAGTTCTAACATCATCAAACGCATTATTAAGCTTCATTACGCGTCCAGAAGCTTTTTTGGTCCTCCAACACGCCGTTCTCATCACCTCAAGTTAAAACCTTGAAGTTTTCAACGTAACTTAGGTTTTTATTCCACAATTCAAGGTACATGACCTCTTTGCTTGTATACTTTCATTCGTTTGGGAACAATTCGTTGATAAAGTTTTTTATACTTCATCAATACTTTCTAAGTCCTTAATTACGCATCCCTGAAACTTATGGGGACTCAATACCGTCGTTCTCATCACTTCACTGAAACCTTGAATTTAAATGATAACGAGGTTCTAACAACCAGTCACTACAATGTTCCGCATTTCTTGATACGTTAGTTCCTTTGGAACAAATCCATGAAGTGAAGTTTCTATATTTTCATCAAACGCATTACTAATTCTTATTAACCGGCCATGCATCTTATGGGACCGCAATACACGTCGTTTTCATCAACTTGAAGTTAAAACCTGAAGGTTAGATGGATAACTTAGGTTCTAACCACAAGTCATGTAAACCGCCCACCCGCGCAACCACCCCTCATTGGCTTATACGTTAGTTCTTTGGAACAAATCGAGATATTTAAAGTGAAGTTCTTATACTTCTTTAAACGCTATATCCATTATTAAGTCTTAATTACCGCGGTTCTAGAAGAAGCTTTTGGGTCTCCATACAGCGTTCTCACACTTCAAGTTTACCAAATCGTGAATGTTAAATTATAACTAGGTTGACACCACAAGTCATGAACAGTGAACTCATTTGCTTGATACGTTCAGTCTTTGGAACAAATCGATTGAAGTGTTGAATGTGAAGTTTCTTCTAATTCATCAAACGCATACTAAGTCTTAATTGGCGCGTCCATGAAGAGTTAATCCGACAGCAATCCACGTCTCGTATAAAGCAACTTAAGCGTTTAAAACCTTGAAGGTTTAAATGGATAACTTAGGTTCTAATCACAAGTCATGTAACGGTGAACCTCATTAGCTTGATACGTTCAGTTCTTTTGGAACAATCGATCGAAGTGAAGTTACTTATAATTCAGCAAACGCATTACTATGTCTTAATTGCCGTACATGAAGCTTATGGGACCTCAATACACGTCATTGAAATCACTTCAAGTTAAACCTTGAAGGTTAATGGATAACTTAGGTTCTAACCACAAGTTATGTAACCAATGAACCTCATTTGCTTTGATACGTTCAGTTCTTTTGGAACAAATCGATTGAAAGTGAAGTTTCTTATACATCATCAACGCATTATTAAGCCCTTCATTACGCGTTCCAGAAGCTTTTTGGGTCTCCATACACCGTCGTTCTCATCACTTCAAGTTTAAAACCTTGAAGTTTAAATCGATAACTTAGGTTTTATCCACAATTCAGGTAACAATGAACCTCATTTGCTTGATACGTTCAGTTCTTTTGGAACAAATCGATTGAAGAGAAGTTTTTATACTTCATCAAATACATTTCTAAGTCTTAATTACGCATCCATGAAACTTATTGGGACGTCAATACACGTCGTTATCATCACTTCAAGTTAAAAACCTTGAATGTAAATGATACCTTAGGTTCTAAACAACAGTCAGCTAACAATGTTCCTCATTTGCTTGATACGTTCAGTTCTTTTGGAACAAATCAATTGAAGTGAAGTTCTCTTATATTTCCTCAACGCATTCTAATTCTTAATTAACCGTCCATGAATCTTATTGGGACCTCAATACACGTCGGTGTCATCACTTGAAGTTAAAACCTTAAAGGTTAAATGGATAACTTAGGTTCTAACCACAAGGCATGTAACAATGACCTCATTTGCTTGATACGTTCAGTTCTTTTGGAGCAAATCGATTGAATTGAAGTTTCTTATACTTCATAAAACGCATTACTAAGACTTAATTACGTATCCAGAAGCTTTTGCAGTCCTCCATCCACGTCGTTCTCATAACTAAAAAGTTAAAACCTTGAAGGTTAAATGGAAAACTTAGGTTCTATCCACAAGTCAGGTAACAGTGAACCTTATTTGCTTGACGCGTTCAGTTCTTTTGGAACAAATCGATTGAAGTGAAGTTTCTTATACTTCATCAAACGCATTGCTAAGTCTTAATTACGCGTCAATGAAGCTTATTGGGACCTCAATACACGTCGTTCTCATCACCTCGAGTTAAAACCTTGAAGGTTAGATGGATAACTTAGGTTCCAACCACAAGTCATGTAACAGTGAACCTCATTTGCTTGATACATTCAGTTCTTTTGGAACAAATCGATTGAAGTGAAGTTTCATATACTTCATCATACGCAGTTCTAAGTCTTAATTACGCGTTCATGAAGCTTATTGGGTCCTCCACACACGTCGTTCTTATCACGTCAAGTTAAAACCTTGAAGGTTAGATGGATAACCTAGGTTCTAACCACCAGTGACGTAACAGTGAACCTCATTTGCTTGATACGCTCAGTTCTTTTGGAACAAATCGATTGAAGTGAAGTTTCTTATACTTCATCAAACGCATTACTAAGTCTTAATTACGCGTTCATGAAGGTTATTGGGTCCTCCATACACGTCGTTCTCATCACGTCAAGTTAAAACCTTGAAGGTTAGATGGATAACTTAGGTTCTAACCACAAGTCATGTAACAGTGAACCTCATTTGCTTGATACATTCAGTTCTTTTGGAACAAATCGATTGAAGTGAAGTTTCTTATACTTCATCAAACGAATTACAAAGTCTTAATTACGCATCCATGAAGCTTATTGGGTCCTCCATACACGTCGTTCACATCACGTCAAGTTAAAACCTTGAAGGTTAGATGGATAACTTAGGTTCTAAACACAAGTCATGTAACAGTGAACCTCATTTGCTCGATACATTCAGTACTTTTGGAACAAATCGAATGAAGTGAAGTTTCTTATACTTCATCAAACGCATTACTAAGTCTTAATTACGCGTCCATGAAGCTTATTGAGTCCTCCATACACGTCGTTCTCATCACGTCAAGTTAAAACCTTGAAGGTTAAATGGATAACTTAGGTTCTAAACACAAGTCATGTAACAGTGAACCTCATTTGCTTGATACGTTCAGTTCTTATAGAACAAATCGATTGAAGTGAACATTCTTATACTTCATCAAACGCATTACTAAGTCTTAATTACACGTCCATGAAGCTTCTTGGGTCCTCTATAAACGTCGTTCTCATCACGTCAAGTTAAAACCTTGAAGGTTAGATAGATAACTTAGGTTCTAACCAGAAGTCATGTAACAGTGAACCTCATTTGCTTGATACGTTCAGTTCTTATGGAACAAATCGATTGAAGTGAACTTTTTTATACTTCAACAAACGCATTACTAAGTCTTAATTACGCATCCATGAAGCTTATTGTGTCCCCCATACACGTCGTTCTCATCACGTAAAGTTAAAACCTTGAAGGTTAGAAGGATAACTTATGTTCTAACCACAAGTCATGTAACAGTGAACCTCATTTGCTTGATACGTTCAATTCTTTCGGAACAAATCGAATGAAGTGAACATTCTTATACTTCATCAAACGCATTACTAAGTCTTAATTACGCGTCCACAAAGCTTATTGGGCCATCTATACACGTCGTTCTCATCACGTCAAGTTAAAACCTTGAAGGTTAGATGGATAACTTAGGTTCTAAACACAAGTCATGTAACAGTGAACCTCATTTGCTTAATACGTTCAGTTCTTATAGAACAAATCGATTGTAGTGAACATTCTTATACTTCATCAAACGCATTACTAAGTCTTAATTAGACGTCCATGAAGCTTCTTGGGTCCTCTATAAACGTCGTTCTCATCACGTCAAGTTAAAACCTCGAAGGTTAGATAGATAACTTAGGTTCTAACCATAAGTCATGTAACAGTGAACCTCATTTGCTTGATACGTTCAGTTCTTTTAGAACAAATCGATTGAAGTAAACATTCTTATACTTCATCAAACGCATTACTAAGTCTTAATTACGCGTCCATGAAGCTTATTGGGCCATCTATACACGTCGTTCTCATCACGTCAAGTTAAAACCTTGAAGGTTAGATGGATAACTTAGGTTCTAAACACAAGTCATGTAACAGTGAACCTCATTTGCTTGATACGTTCAGTTGTTATGGAACAAATCGATTAAAGTTAACTTTTTTATACTTCAACAAACGCATTACTAAGTCTTAATTACGCATCCATGAAGCTTATTGCGTCCCCCATACACGTCGTTCTTATCACGTCAAGTTAAAACCTTGAAGGTTAGAAGGATAAGTTATGTTCTAACCACAAGTCATGTAACAGTGAACCTCATTTGCATGATACGTTCAGTTCTTTTAGAACAAATCGATTGAAGTAAACATTCTTATACTTCATCAAACGCATTACTAAGTCTTAATTACGCGTCCATGAAGCTTATTGGGCCATCTATACACGTCGTTCTCATCACGTCAAGTTAAAACCTTTAAGGTTAGATGGATAACTTAGGTTCTAAACACAAGTCATGTAACAGTGAACCTCATTTGCTTGATACGTTCAGTTGTTATGGAACAAATCGATTAAAGTTAACTTTTTTATACTTCAACAAACGCATTACTAAGTTTTAATTACGCATCCATGAAACTTATTGCGTCCCCCATACACGTCGTTCTCATCACGTCAAGTTAAAACCTTGAAGGTTAGAAGGATAAGTTATGTTCTAACCACAAGTCATGTAACAGTGAACCTCATTTGCATGATACGTTCAGTTCTTTTGGAACAAATCGAATGAAGTGAATATTCTTATAGTTTATCAAACGCATTACTAAGTCTTAATTATGCGTCCATGAAGCTTATTGGGTCCTCCATACACGTCGTTCTCATCACGTCAAGTTAAAACCTTGAAGGTTAGATGCATAACTTAGGTTCTAACCACAAGTCATGTAACACTGAACCTCATTTGCTTGATACATTCAGTACTTTTGGTACAAATCGAATGAAGTGAAGTTTCTTATACTTCATCAAACGCATTACTAAGTCTTAATTACGCGTCCATGAAGTTTATTATGTCCTCCATACACGTCGTTCTCATCACATCAAGTTAAAACCTTGAAGGTTAGATGGATAACTTAGGTTCTAACCACAAGTCATGTAACAGTGAACCTCATTTGCATGATACGTTCAGTTCTTTTGGAACAAATCGAATGAAGTGAACTTTCTTATACTTCATTAAACGCATTACTAAATCTTAATTACGCGTCCATGAAGTTTATTATGTCCTCCATACACGTCGTTCTCATCACATCAAGTTAAAACCTTGAAGGTTAGATGGATAACTTAGGTTCTAACCACAAGTCATGTAACAGTGAACCTCATTTGCATGATACGTTCAGTTCTTTTGGAACAAATCGAATGAAGTGAACATTCTTTTACATCATCAAACGCATTACTAAGTCTTAATTATGCGTCCATGAAGCTTATTGGGTCCTCCATACACGTCGTTCACATCACGTCAAGTTAAAACCTTGAACGTTAGGTTGATAACTTAGGTTCTAACCACAAGTCATGTAACAGTGAACCGCATTTGCTTTATACGTTCAGTTCTTTTGGAACAAATCGATGGAAGTGAACATTCTTATACTTCATCAAACGCATTACTTAGTCTTAATTACGCGTCCATGAAGCTTATTGGGTCCTCCATACACGTCGTTCTCATCACGTCAATTTAAAACCTTGACGGTTAGATGGATAACTTAGGTTCTAACCACAAGTCATGTAACAGTGAACCTCATTTGCTTGATACGTTCAGTTCTTTTAGAACAAATCGATTGAAGTGAACATTCTTATACTTCATCAAACGCATTACTAAGTCTTAATTACACGTCCATGAAGCTTATTGGGTCCTCCATACATGTCGTTCTAAATCACTTCAAGTTAAAACCTTGAAGGTCAAATGGATAACTTAGGTTCTATTCACAAGTCTGGTAACAGTGAACCTCATTTGCTTGATACGTTCAGCTCTTTTGGAACAAATCGATTGAAGTGAAGTTTCTTATACTTCCATCAAACGCATTACTAAGTCTTAATTACACGTCCATGAAGCTTATTGGGTCCTCTATACACGTCGTTCTCATCACGTCAAGTTAAAACCTTGAAGGTTACATGGATAACTTAGGTTCTAAACACAAGTCATGTAACAGTGAACCTCATTTGCTTGATACGTTCAGATCTTATGGAACAAATCGATTGAAGTGAACTTTCTTATACTTCAACAAACGCATTACTAAGTCATAATTACACATCCATGAAGCTTATTGGGTCCTCCATACACGTCATTCTCATCACGTCAACTTAAAACCTTGAAGGTTAGAAGGATAACTTATGTTCTAACCACAAGTCATGTAACAGTGAACCTCATTTGCATGATACGTTCAGTTCTTTTGGAACAAATCGAATGAAGTGAACATTCTTATACATCATCAAACGCATTACTAAGTCTTAATTATGCGTCCATGAAGCTTATTGGGTCCTCCATACACGTCGTTCACATCACGTCAAGTTAAAACCTTGAAGGTTAGGTTGATAACTTATGTTCTAACCACAAGTCATGTAACAGTGAACCGCATTTGCTTTATACGTTCAGTTCTTTGTGAACAAATCGATTAAAGTGAACATTCTTATACTTCATCAAACGCATTACTAAGTCTTAATTACACGTACATGAAGCTTATTGGGTCCTCTATACACGTCGTCCTCATCACGTCAAGTTAAAACCTTGAAGGTTACATGGATAACTTAGGTTCTAAACACAAGTCATGTAACAGTGAACCTCATTTGCTTGATACGTTAAGATCTTATGGAACAAATCGATTGAAGTGAACTTTCTTATACTTCAACAAACGCATTACTAAGTCATAATTACACATCCATGAAGCTTATTGGGTCCTCCATACACGTCATTCTCATCACGTCAACTTAAAACCTTGAAGGTTAGAAGGATAACTTATGTTCTAACCACAAGTCATGTAACAGTGAACCTCATTTGCATGATACGTTCAGTTCTTTTGGAACAAATCGAATGAAGTGAACATTCTTATACATCATCAAACGCATTACTAAGTCTTAATTATGCGTCCATGAAGCTTATTGGGTCCTCCATACACGTCGTTCACATCACGTCAAGTTAAAACCTTGAAGGTTAGGTTGATATCTTAGGTTCTAACCACAAGTCATGTAACAGTGAACCGCATTTGCGTTATACGTTCAGTTCTTTTGGAACAAATCGATTGAAGTGAACATTCTTATACTTCATCAAACGCATTACTAAGTCTTAATTACACGTCCATGAAGCTTATTGGGTCCTCTATACACGTCGTTCTCATCACGTCAAGTTAAAACCTTGAAGGTTAGATGGATAACTTAGGTTCTAAACACAAGTCATGTAACAGTGAACCTCATTTGCTTGATACATTCAGTTCTTTTGGAACAAATCGAATGAAGTGAACTTTCTTATACTTCATTAAACGCATTACTAAATCTTAATTACGCGTCCATGAAGTTTATTATGTCGTCCATACACGTCGTTCTCATCACATCAAGTTAAAACCTTGAAGGTTAGATGGATAACTTAGGTTCTAACCACAAGTCATGTAACAGTGAACCTCATTTGCATGATACGTTCAGTTCTTTTGAAACAAATCGAATGAAATGAACATTGTTATACATCATCAAACGCATTACTAAGTCTTAATTATGCGTCCATGAAGCTTATTGGGTCCTCCATACACGTCGTTCACATCACGTCAAGTTAAAACCTTGAATGTTAGGTTGATAACTTAGGTTCTAACCACAAGTCATGTAACAGTGAACCGCATTTGCTTTATACGTTCAGTTCTTTTGGAACAAATCGATTGAAGTGAACATTCTTATACTTCATCAAACGCATTACTTAGTCTTAATTACGCGTCCATGAAGCTTATTGGGTCCTCCATACACGTCGTTCTCGTCACGTCAATTTAAAACCTTGAAGGTTAGATGGATAACTTAGGTTCTAACCACAAGTCATGTAACAGTGAACCTCATTTGCTTGATACGTTCAGTTCTTTTAGAACAAATCGATTGAAGTGAACATTCTTATACTTCATCAAACGCATTACTAAGTCTTAATTACACGTCCATGAAGCTTATTGGGTCCTCTATACACGTCGTTCTCATCACGTCAAGTTAAAACCTTGAATGTTAGATGGATAACTTAGGTTCTAAACACAAGTCATGTAACAGTGAACCTCATTTGCTTGATACATTCAGTTCTTTTGGAACAAATCGAATGAAGTGAACTTTCTTATACTTCATTAAACGCATTACTAAATCTTAATTACGCGTCCATGAAGTTTATTATGTCCTCCATACACGTCGTTCTCATCACATCAAGTTAAAACCTTGAAGGTTAGATGGATAACTTAGGTTCTAACCACAAGTCATGTAACAGTGAACCTCATTTGCATGATACGTTCAGTTCTTTTGAAACAAATCGAATGAAATGAACATTGTTATACATCATCAAACGCATTACTAAGTCTTAATTATGCGTCCAAGAAGCTTATTGGGTCCTCCATACACGTCGTTCACATCACGTCAAGTTAAAACCTTGAATGTTAGGTTGATAACTTAGGTTCTAACCACAAGTCATGTAACAGTGAACCGCATTTGCTTTATACGTTCAGTTCTTTTGGAACAAATCGATTGAAGTGAACATTCTTATACTTCATCAAACGCATTACTTAGTCTTAATTACGCGTCCATGAAGCTTATTGGGTCCTCCCTACACGTCGTTCTCGTCACGTCAATTAAAACCTTGAAGGTTAGATGGATAACTTAGGTTCTAACCACAAGTCATGTAACAGTGAACCTCATTTGCTTGATACGTTCAGTTCTTTTAGAACAAATCGATTGAAGTGAACATTCTTATACTTCATCAAACGCATTACTAAGTCTTAATTACACGTCCATGAAGCTTATTGGGTCCTCTATACACGTCGTTCTCATCACGTCAAGTTAAAACCTTGAATGTTAGATGGATAACTTAGGTTCTAAAACACAAGTCATGTAACAGTGAACCTCATTTGCTTGATACATTCAGTTCTTTTGGAACAAATCGAATGAAGTGAAACTTTCTTATACTTCATAAACGCATTACTAAATCTTAATTACGCTGTCCATGAAGTTTAATTATGTCCTCCAATACCACGTCGTTCTCATCACATCAAGTTAAAAACCTTGAAGGGTAGATGGATAACTTAGGTTCTAACCACAAGTCATGTAACAGTGAACCTCATTTGCATGATACGTTCAGTTCTTTTGAAACAAATCGAATGAAATGAACATTGTTATACATCATCAAACGCATTACTAAGTCTTAATTATGCGTCCATGAAGCTTATTGGGTCCTCCATACACGTCGTTCACATCACGTCAAGTTAAAACCTTGAATGTTAGGTTGATAACTTAGGTTCTAACCACAAGTCATGTAACAGTGAACCGCATTTGCTTTATACGTTCAGTTCTTTTGGAACAAATCGATTGAAGTGAACATTCTTATACTTCATCAAACGCATTACTTAGTCTTAATTACGCGTCCATGAAGCTTATTGGGTCCTCCATACACGTCGTTCTCGTCACGTCAATTTAAAACCTTGAAGGTTAGATGGATAACTTAGGTTCTAACCACAAGTCATGTAACAGTGAACCTCATTTGCTTGATACGTTCAGTTCTTTTAGAACAAATCGATTGAAGTGAACATTCTTATACTTCATCAAACGCATTACTAAGTCTTAATTACACGTCCATGAAGCTTATTGGGTCCTCTATACACGTCTTTCTCATCACGTCAAGTTAAAACCTTGAAGGTTACATGGATAACTTAGGTTCTAAACACAAGTCATGTAACAGTGAACCTCATTTGCTTGATACGTTCAGTTCTTATGGAACAAATCGATTGAAGTGAACTTTCTTATACTTCAACAAACGCATTACTAAGTCATAATTACACGTCCATGAAGTTTATTGGGTCCACCATACACGTCATTCAAATCACGTCAACTTAAAACCTTGAAGGTTAGAAGGATAACTTTTGTTCTAACCACAAGTCATGTAACAGTGAACCTCATTTGCATGATACGTTCAGTTCTTTTGAAACAAATCGAATGAAATGAACATTGTTATACATCATCAAACGCATTACTAAGTCTTAATTATGCGTCCATGAAGCTTATTGGGTCCTCCATACACGTCGTTCACATCACGTCAAGTTAAAACCTTGAATGTTAGGTTGATAACTTTGGTTCTAACCACAAGTCATGTAACAGTGAACCGCATTTGCTTTATACGTTCAGTTCTTTTGGAACAAATCGATTGAAGTGAACATTCTTATACTTCATCAAACGCATTACTTAGTCTTAATTACGCGTCCATGAAGCTTATTGGGTCCTCCATACACGTCGTTCTCATCACGTCAATTTAAAACCTTGAAGGTTAGATGGATAACTTAGGTTCTAACCACAAGTCATGTAACAGTGAACCTCATTTGCTTGATACGTTCAGTTCTTTTAGAACAAATCGATTGAAGTGAACATTCTTATACTTCATCAAACGCATTACTAAGTCTTAATTACACGTCCATGAAGCTTATTGGGTCCTCTATACACGTCTTTCTCATCACGTCAAGTTAAAACCTTGAAGGTTACATGGATAACTTAGGTTCTAAACACAAGTCATGTAACAGTGAACCTCATTTGCTTGATACGTTCAGTTCTTATGGAACAAATCGATTGAAGTGAACTTTCTTATACTTCAACAAACGCATTACTAAGTCATAATTACACATCCATGAAGCTTATTGGGTCCACCATACACGTCATTCAAATCACGTCAACTTAAAACCTTGAAGGTTAGAAGGATAACTTATGTTCTAACCACAAGTCATGTAACAGTGAACCTCATTTGCATGATACGTTCAGTTCTTTTGGAACAAATCGAATGAAGTGAACATTCTTATACATCATCAAACGCATTACTAAGTCTTAATTATGCGTCCATGAAGCTTATTGGGTCCTCCATACACGTCGTTCACATCACGTCAAGTTAAAACCTTGAACGTTAGGTTGATAACTTAGGTTCTAACCCCAAGTCATGTAACAGTGAACCGCATTTGCTTTATACGTTCAGTTCTTTTGGAACAAATCGATTGAAGTGAACATTCTTATACTTCATCAAACGCATTACTTAGTCTTAATTACGCGTCCATGAAGCTTATTGGGTCCTCCATACACGTCGTTCTCATCACGTCAATTTAAAACCTTGAAGGTTAGATGGATAACTTAGGTTCTAACCACAAGTCATGTAACAGTGAACCTCATTTGCTTGATACGTTCAGTTCTTTTAGAACAAATCGATTGAAGTGAACATTCTTATACTTCATCAAACGCATTACTAAGTCTTAATTACACGTCCATGAAGCTTATTGGGTCCTCCATACATGTCGTTCTAAATCACTTCAAGTTAAAACCTTGAAGGTCAAATGGATAACTTAGGTTCTATTCACAAGTCTGGTAACAGTGAACCTCATTTGCTTGATACGTTCAGCTCTTTTGGAACAAATCGATTGAAGTGAAGTTTCTTATACTTCCATCAAACGCATTACTAAGTCTTAATTACACGTCCATGAAGCTTATTGGGTCCTCTATACACGTCGTTCTCATCACGTCAAGTTAAAACCTTGAAGGTTACATGGATAACTTAGGTTCTAAACACAAGTCATGTAACAGTGAACCTCATTTGCTTGATACGTTCAGATCTTATGGAACAAATCGATTGAAGTGAACTTTCTTATACTTCAACAAACGCATTACTAAGTCATAATTACACATCCATGAAGCTTATTGGGTCCTCCATACACGTCATTCTCATCACGTCAACTTAAAACCTTGAAGGTTAGAAGGATAACTTATGTTCTAACCACAAGTCATGTAACAGTGAACCTCATTTGCATGATACGTTCAGTTCTTTTGGAACAAATCGAATGAAGTGAACATTCTTATACATCATCAAACGCATTACTAAGTCTTAATTATGCGTCCATGAAGCTTATTGGGTCCTCCATACACGTCGTTCACATCACGTCAAGTTAAAACCTTGAAGGTTAGGTTGATAACTTATGTTCTAACCACAAGTCATGTAACAGTGAACCGCATTTGCTTTATACGTTCAGTTCTTTGTGAACAAATCGATTAAAGTGAACATTCTTATACTTCATCAAACGCATTACTAAGTCTTAATTACACGTCCATGAAGCTTATTGGGTCCTCTATACACGTCGTTCTCATCACGTCAAGTTAAAACCTTGAAGGTTACATGGATAACTTAGGTTCTAAACACAAGTCATGTAACAGTGAACCTCATTTGCTTGATACGTTCAGTTCTTATGGAACAAATCGATTGAAGTGAACTTTCTTATACTTCAACAAACGCATTACTAAGTCATAATTACACATCCATGAAGCTTATTGGGTCCACCATACACGTCATTCAAATCACGTCAACTTAAAACCTTGAAGGTTAGAAGGATAACTTATGTTCTAACCACAAGTCATGTAACAGTGAACCTCATTTGCATGATACGCTCAGTTCTTTTAGAACAAATCGAATGAAGTGAACATTCTTATACATCATCAAACGCATTACTAAGTCTTAATTATGCGTCCATGAAGCTTATTGGGTCCTCCATACACGTCGTTCACATCACGTCAAGTTAAAACCTTGAACGTTAGGTTGATAACTTAGGATCTAACCACAAGTCATGTAACAGTGAACCGCATTTGCTTTATACGTTCAGTTCTTTTGGAACAAATCGATTGAAGTGAACATTCTTATACTTCATCAAACGCATTACTAAGTCTTAATTACGCGTCCATGAAGCTTATTGGGTCCTCCATACACGTCGTTCTCATCACGTCAATTTAAAACCTTGAAGGTTAGATGGATAAATTAGGTTCTAACCACAAGTCATGTAACAGTGAACCGCATTTGCTTTATACGTTCAGTTCTTTTGGAACAAATCGATTGAAGTGAACATTCTTATACTTCATCAAACGCATTACTAAGTCTTAATTACGCGTCCATGAAGCTTATTGGGTCCTCCATACACGTCGTTCTCATCACGTCAATTTAAAACCTTGAAGGTTAGATGGATAACTTAGGTTCTAACCACAAGTCATGTAACAGTGAACCTCATTTACTTGATACGTTCAGTTCTTTTAGAACAAATAGATTGAAGTGAACATTCTTATACTTCATCAAACGCATTACTAAGTCTTAATTACATGTCCATGAAGCTTATGGGGTCCTCTATACACGTCGTTCTCATCACGTCAAGTTAAAACCTTGAAGGTTACATGGATAACTTAGGCTCTAAACACAAGTCATGTAACAGTGAACCTCATTTGCTTGATACGTGCAGTTCTTATGGAACAAATCGATTGAAGTGAACTTTCTTATACTTCAACAAACGCATTACTAAGTCATAATTACACATCCATGAAGCTTATTGGGTCCTCCATACACGTCATTCTCATCACGTCAACTTAAAACATTGAAGGTTAGAAGGATAACTTATGTTCTAACCACAAGTCATGTAACAGTGAACCTTATTTGCATGATACGTTCAGTTCTTTTGGAACAAATCGAATGAAGTGAACATTCTTATACATCATCAAACGCATTACTAAGTCTTAATTATGCGTCCATGAAGCTTATTGGTCCTCCATACACGTCGTTCACATCACGTCAAGTTAAACCTTGAAGGTTAGGTTGATAACTTATGTTCGAACCACAAGTCATGTAACAGTGAACGCATTTGCTTTATACGTTCAGTTCTTTGTGAACAAATCGATTAAAGTGAACATTCTTATACTTCATCAAACCATTACTAATCTTAATTACACGGTCCATGAAGCCTTATTGGGGTCCTCTATACACGTCGTTCTCATCACGTCAAGTTAAAACCTTGAAGGTTAGATGGATAACTTAGGTTCTAACACAAGTCATGTAACAGTGAACCTCATTTGCTTGATACATTCAGTACTTTTGGAACAAATCGAATGAAGTGAAGTTTCTTATACTTCATCAAACGCATTACTAAGTCTTAATTACGCGTCCATGAAGCTTATTGATCCTCCAGACACGTCGTTCTCATCACGTCAAGTTAAACCTTGAAGTTAGAAGGATAACTTCTGTCTAACCACAAGTCTGTACGTAAACCTCATTTGCTTGTTACGTTCAGTTCTTCGGAACAAATCGAATGAATGACATTCTTATACTTCATCAAACGCATTACTAAGTCTTAATTACGCGTCCACAAAGCTTATTGGGCCATCTATACACGTCGTTCTCATCACGTCAAGTTAAAACCTTGAAGGTTAGATGGATAACTTAGGTTCTAAACACAAGTCATGTAACAGTGAACCTCATTTGCTTAATACGTTCAGTTCTTATAGAACAAATCGATTGAAGTGAACATTCTTATACTTCATCAAACGCATTACTAAGTCTTAATTACGCATCCACGAAGCTTATTGGGCCATCTATACACGTCGTTCTCATCACGTCAAGTTAAAACCTTGAAGGTTAGATGGATAACTTAAGTTCTAAACACAAGTCATGTAATAGTGAACCTCATTTGCTTGATACGTTCAGTTCTTATAGAACAAATCGATTGAAGTGAACATTCTTATACTTCATCAAACGCATTACTAAGTCTTAATTACACGTCCATGAAGCTTCTTGGGTCCTCTATAAACGTCGTTCTCATCACGTCAAGTTAAAACCTTGAAGGTTAGATAGATAACTTAGGTTCTAACCATAAGTCATGTAACAGTGAACCTCATTTGCTTGATACGTTCAGTTCTTTTAGAACAAATCGATTGAAGTAAACATTCTTATACTTTATCAAACGCATTACTAAGTCTTAATTACGCGTCCATGAAGCTTATTGGGCCATCTATACACGTCGTTCTCATCACGTCAAGTTAAAACCTTGAAGGTTAGATGGATAACTTAGGTTCTAAACACAAGTCATGTAACAGTGAACCTCATTTGCTTGATACGTTCAGTTCTTATGGAACAAATCGATTAAAGTGAATTTTTTATACTTCAACAAACGCATTACTAAGTCTTAATTACGCATCCATGAAGCTTATTGTGTCCCCCATACACGTCGTTCTCATCACGTCAAGTTAAAACCTTGAAGGTTAGAAGGATAAGTTATGTTCTAACCACAAGTCATGTAACAGTGAACCTCATTTGCATGATACGTTCAGTTCTTTTGGAACAAATCGAATGAAGTGAACATTCTTAGAGTTTATCAAACGCATTACTAAGTGTTAATTATGCGTCCATGAAGCTTATTGGGTCCTCCATACACGTCGTTCTCATCACGTCAAGTTAAAACCTTGGCGGTTAGATGGATAACTTAGGCTCTAACCACAAGTCATGTAACAGTGAACTCATTTGCTTGATACGTTCAGTTCTTTTGGAACAAATCGAATGAAGTGAACTTTCTTATACTTCATTAAACGCATTACTAAATCTTAATTACGCGTCCATGAAGTTTATTATGTCCTCCATACACGTCGTTCTCATCACATCAAGTTAAAACCTTGAAGGTTAGATGGATAACTTAGGTTCTAACCACAAGTCATGTAACAGTGAACCTCATTTGCATGATACGTTCAGTTCTTTTGGAACAAATCGAATGAAGAGAACATTCTTATACATCATCAAACGCATTACTAAGTCTTAATTATGCGTCCATGAAGCTTATTGGGTCCTCCATACACGTCGTTCACATCACGTCAAGTTAAAACCTTGAAGGTTAGGTTGATAACTTAGGTTCTAACCACAAGTCATGTAACAGTGAACCGCATTTGCTTTATACGTTCAGTTCTGTTGGAACAAATCGATTGAAGTGAACATTCTTATACTTCATCAAACGCATTACTTAGTCTTAATTACGCGTCCATGAAGCTTATTGGGTCCTCTATACACGTCGTTCACTTCACGTCAATTTAAAACCTTGAAGGTTAGATGGATAACTTAGGTTCTAACCACAGGTCATGTAATAGTGAACCTCATTTGCTTGATACGTTCAGTTCTTTTAGAACAAATCGATTGAAGTGAATATTCTTATACTTAATCAAACGCATTACTAAGTCTTAATTACGCGTCCATAAATCTTATTGGGTCCTCCATACACTCGTTCCACTATCACGTCACGTTAAACCTTGAGGTTACGTTGATACGTTAGGTTCTAACCACAAGTCAGTAACAGTGAACCGCATTT
This sequence comes from Begonia masoniana, assembly GCA_022432975.1. NCBI lineage: Eukaryota > Viridiplantae > Streptophyta > Magnoliopsida > Cucurbitales > Begoniaceae > Begonia > Begonia masoniana. Next base: position 21,855,873 of record CM039503.1, on the reverse strand, counting down.
GCTTTATACGTTCGTTTTGTGGGAAACAAATCGATGAAGGAACATTCTTATACTTATCAAAGCATTCTGAGTCCTTAATACGCCCGTCCATGAAGCTTATTGGGTCTCTCTACACGTCGTTCACTTAAAGTCAATTTTAAAAACCTTGAAGGGCTAGATGGATAACTTAGTTCTAACCACAAGGTCATGATAGAACCTCATTTGCTTGATACGTCAGTTCTTTTAGAACAAATCGATTGCAGTGAATATTCTTATACTTAATCAAAAGCATAGTACTAAGTCTTATACGGTCCATAAATCTATTGGGTCCCCATACACGTAGTTCACATCACGGTAAGTTAAAACCTTGAGGTTAGATTGATAACTTAGGTTCTAACACAAGTCATGTAATATATTCAACGCATTGCTTCTATATGTTCAGGTTTTTTGGAAAAAGCGATTGAAAGAACATTCTCTTTTTTTTTTGACTTCATCAAACGCATACTAAGTCTAATTACTCGTCCATGAAGCTTATTTGGTCCTCCATACACGTCCTTTCACATCCACGTCATGATGTGTCCAATTCAGACCAAGGTCAAAGCCCAAGAATACGGAACCAATTGAAGTACGAGCGGGCCCATGACAAATCAATGAAGCCCAAGATTTTTGGAAGATCTTGTTGAGAAAGGGAGGTGCAATGCCATGCACAAGTAAGAATTAAGAAGACCATGCGCCACACAATGGCGTATACGAGAATTTAAAAAGTCACAATGCAAATCAAACAATCTCGTAGAAAAGATCTTATCCAGCTGAATCTAATCAAATTACTTCAAATGGGTTTAAACAGAGATGACATCTATCACGCCAATGATTCATTATCTCACTCACGATTTATTATTTATTTTTATTTTTTAGTTTCGTTTTTTTTAATTATTTAATTTAATTTTAATGTGTAGACTATTTAATGGCAAAACTATTTGATTTAAGGGGAATTCAGGTTTTATCTAATTGTGAGAGAATTTCTCTTAGTTTCTTGAAGAAACTCTGAACTTATCAAGGTTCTCCTTGTGGCGTTCAAAATCTGACTTATCAAACGAACAGGCATATTCGTTTGTGGCGTCCTCCTTATTCCAAGGTTCGGATCTGTATAGATTTCGGGTCAAGGATTTCCTCTTCGAACTTGTAGATTCCTGGGTTAGCGACGACGCCAATATTTTGATCGTGGGTCACCGTCACATCGTTGGCGTGGTTCGCATCATTTGGTATCAGAGACAAATCGAGTTCGTCAGGTTCTATCCCTCCTTTTCGTTTTGTTTTGTTTCAGAAATTTTGTTCATGAGTCTAAAAATCTGTTTCAATTTATCTTGATGATTCGTTATTCAAATATGTGTCAAACGAAAACGTTGTCTTCATATGAATTATAGAACGACGTGTTAGCTATCTGATCTGTGTTGAAACGTCAAAATCGTATCTTGTTTGCCCATTCAAATTCACGTTTTTGTAACTGTCGCCGATTTCGTTCTGGTGTACTAGAATCTGGTTAAAACCATTTTAATCATTCGAATGTTTTATAGACATCTAACAAAATTGTTAGCATCTTATGATTTGTGAATTAGCATTTTATCTTTCCGATCAATATTGAAACGTCAAAATCGGATCTAGTTTGCTTATTCAAAAGTGAAATTTCGTAACTGTCAAGGATTGTTAATGCTCAAAAGTAATTCGCAGTTTTCGTCTTGATAAAGATTCTCATTGCAAAAATGTTATTCTTTAAGTTGTTAGATGAGATTTTTCTCTTTCCAAATCATACCTGAACGCAAAATTCCGATCTGGTTTGGGCACTAAAACGTCATCTACAAATTCGGTTACCAATTCTGTTACAAATTCGGTTACCAACTCGGTTACAAATTCAAAAAAAAAAAAAAATTGTGGTTCTTTAAATTTGTTTGACTAGCTTACTTCATTGGATTGTTCCTTTGCATCCTTATACTATTCTAATTATTTTGAGCTAGTTCTTTCATCACTAATTGTAGTGTCTGTTATTTTGGTTTGTCTTGTTTAGTTCACCACTTGTGAACTTCCATTACTATTCGGTTAGTTTCGAAAGAAATCAAAGAGAATTCAAGTGGAAAAAGGCATGAGTGAGTGAGCATATTAGAGGGTAACAGCCAATATTATTGAGTGTAAACACGAGTGCAATTGAGTGATTTTTCTTCATTTCGAGTGAAACACGTGAGGGAGTGCTGTGAGGTCCATTATTTATTTATTTAATTTTTTATTCCTTTTATTTTGGTTTGTCAATTTTTTTCATTGCAGGAAAACTCATTTATTACTATTTGGTTAGTTTCAAAAATATATATATTTTCGAGTGGAAAAAGGCACGAATGGGTGAGCATATCTGAGGGTAAAAGCCAGTATTATTGAGAGCAAACACGAGTGAAATTGAGTGATTTTCCACATTTTCGAGTGAAACACGTGAGGGAGTGTTGTGAGGTCCTATTTTACTTCACCTTCTACGTTCTTGCAGAGAATACCTAGCCATGTCCAACGCAGAAGACAATCAACGACCAGCTAACATTCCAAATTTACAAATGGAATCGATCATGGGGGAGATGAGGCGGCTGGTGAGACAAGGGATTAATGAGTTCCACGAGCGAATTGATCAAGTGGAACAGATTGTGGCACGAGTACAACCCCAGGCTCGACAAAATGCACCGAAAAGAAATCAGCGGAGGCAAGTCCTTGCGGAAGAGATCGATGAAATTAATGAGAGAGACGTGGAGGACGATCTTAATAGGGTGTCTGTGGGTAATCGTGGAAGACATGGGAATGACCGTGCAAGACAAGACCGAGGCCGACTCGATTATAATTTGGGAAACATCAAGATGAAGATTCCTGAGTTTCAAGGAAAAAGTGATCCGGAGGAGTACCTGGACTGGGAGCGGAAAATAGAGCTAATTTTTGATTGCCACAATTACTCCGAGCGAAAGAAAGTGAAGCTTGCTGCCATAGAATTTACACAGTATGCGATAGTGTGGTGGGACAAGTTGTGTCTCAATCGAAAGCAAGATGGAGACCTTCCTATTGAGAGTTGGGCAGAGATGAAGAGAGTGATGCGACGTCGATTTGTACCGAGTCATTACTGGCGTGATCTAGACAACAAATTGCAAACTCTTCGGCAAGGGAGTCGAAGTGTAGATGAGTATTACAAGCATGGGGAGATGACGATGATACGGGCCAACGTCAAAGAGGATCGAGAAGATCAAGAGAGGATCACGAAAAGAATTTCAAATCATTAAGGATGAGAGGGAGAAAGAAAAAGGTTGAAAAGAAATTAGTTGACAACAAAGATGCCAAAATAGAAAAAGCAAGTGGAGAAAGAAAAATAGTTGAAAAATAGCACAAAAAGGGATGAAAGCCGAGGGAGCAAGAGAGAAAAAATTGAGGGAAAAGAGATAAAAATCGAGGAAGAGAGTGAACAAAAGTCAAGTGAGAAACAATCGTGTTGATGAACCAAAGTGAGGATAAGCGTGAGATGATTTTGCTTTATATAAAGATGTTTATTATCATCTAACGACTTACCCATTTCTTCCAAGTGTTGTTTCTTTCCTTTTTGCAGAAAAATAAATATGAAATTTTCGAGGAGTTTCGAAGAGAAATTTCTCCGTTGAGGGAGATAAGAAGCAAAAAGATCTCGTACTAATTACGTTAGTTCCCAAGTCAACCGGAAACATCAAACAGGTTTGAGTGGTTGTAAGCCCATATGATTTTTATTATTGCACCTATTATATGTGTAAGGTTGATAGATAATATGCAAAAAAATTTATTGAAAATTTTGTCCAATGATTACTTTGCACACAACTTGTTTATTGACACAATTGTAGATATATATTTTGCGAGTTTCAAATCTGATTTTTATGTTTTAAAGGATTTTATTTCTATTCGATATTATTCACTGTTTGATATTATTGATGATTTTAATCTATTAATCTGTTAAATTTATTAACTCCGTTTACTAATAAGTTTGTTCTTGGGCATGACAGTAAAAAAGAGGAATTTTCTAAGAAATTTCATTCAATGGTAAGACTTATTTTTGAAACCCGAGATTTAGTTTGGCTACGTCTACAAAAAGAAAGGTTTCCGAACAAACATACGAACAAGCTACAACCTCGAGGAGATAGACATTTTCAAGTCCCTAGAGCGTATCAACGACATCGCTTACAAGATCGACTTACCGAGTGAATACGGTAATGTAAGCATATCTTTTAATTTACTAACTTGTTTTATATGATGCAGGAGATTCGAGGACGAATCTTTTCGAAGGGAGAGGGAATGATGTGATCCAAGTTCAGACCAAGTCAAAGCCCAAGAATAAGGATCCAATTGAAGATACGGCGGGCCCAATGACAAGAGCAAGAAGCCCAAGATTATTGGAAGATCTTTTGAAGAAAGGGAGGTGCAATGCACATGCACAAGTAAGAATTAAAGAAGACATGCGCCAAGCACATGCGTAAGACCGGAATTAAAAAGTCACATGCAAATCAAACAAATCTCGTAGAAAAAGATCTTATCCAGCTGAATCTATTCAAATTACGTTCAAATGGAGTTTAACATGAGATGACATCTGATCAAGCCAATGATCATTATCTCACGATTTTATTAGTTATTTTCTTTTTATTTTCGTTTTTTTAATTATTTAATTTAATTTTAATGTGTAGACTATTAATGGCAAAACTATTTGATTTAAGGGGAATTCAGGTTTATCTAATTGTGAGAGAATTTCTCTTAGTTTCTTGAAGAACTCCAGAACTTATCAAGGTCTCCTGTGGCGTTCAAATCTGACTTTCTCAACGAACAGGCATATTCGTTTGTTGCGTCCTCCGTATTTCCAAGTTCGGATCTGTA
>CM039503.1:21831245-21850889 GCA_022432975.1 Begonia masoniana | reverse complement strand
TACCACCTAACGGAAGGCTTAAGGGAAAACAGACCATTCAATGACCTTAAAATCGTACAAGACTCGGAAGTCAACCCTTAAAATCCAATCCTCATTGTTTATAGAAAACTCTATTCTACTTAGCATCTGTTTTTTTTTTTTGGGTCTTCCATACAGGGCGTTATCATAACATCAAGTTAAACCTGAAGGTTAAATGTATACCATAGAATCAAACCACAAGTCATGTAACAGTAAACCTAATTTGCTTGACACGTTCAGTTCTTTTGGAACAAGTTGATTGAAGTAAAGTTTCTTATACTTCATCAAACGTATTACTAAGTCTTAATTACGCATCCATGAAGCTTATTGGGTCCTCCAAACACGTCGTTCTCATCACTTCAAGTTAAAACCTTGAAGGTGAAATGGATAACTTAGGTTCTAACCACAAGTCATATAACAATAAACCTAATTTGCTTGACAAGTTCAGTTCTTTTGGAACAAATTGATCGAAGTGAAGTTTCTCATACTTCATAATATGCATTACTAAGTCTTAATTACGCGTATATGAAGCTTATTGGGTCCTCCATACACGTTGTTCTTATCACTTCAATTTAAAACCTTGAAGGTGAAATGGATAACTTAGGTTCTAACCACAAGTCAGGTAACAATAAACCTCATTTCTTTGGCACGCTTAGTTCTTTTGGAACAAATCGATTGAAATAAAGTTTCTTATACTTCGTCAAACGCATTATTAAGTCTGAATTACGCATCCATGAAGCTTATTTGGATCACAATACACGACGTTTTCAAGACTTCAAGTTAAAACCTTGAAGGTGAAATGGATAACTTAGGTTCTAACCACGAGTCATGTAACAGTGAACCTCATTTACTTGACACGTTCAGTTCTTTTGCAGCAAATCGATTGAATTGAAGTTTCTTATACTTCATCAAAAGCATTACTAGGACATAATTAAGCCTACATGAAGCTTATTGGGCCCTCACACGTCGTTCTCTTCTCTTCAAGCTAAAACCTTGAAGGTTAAATGGATAACTTAGGTTCTAACCGCAAGTCATGAAACAGTACACCTAATTTGCTTGACATGTTCTGCTCTTTTGGAAGAAATTGATTGAAGTGAAATTTCATCAAACGCATTCTTATATCTTAATTACGCTTATTGGGTCCTTCATAAACGTCGTTCATATCACTTCATGTTAAAACCTTGATGGCGAAATGGATATCTTAGGTTTTAACTACAAGTCACGTAACAGTAAACCTAATTTGCTTGACACGTTTAGTTCTTTTGGAACAAATCGATTGAAGTGAAATTTCTTATACTTCATCAAACGCATTACTAAGTCCTAATTACGCGTCCATAAAACTTGTTGGGTCCTCCATACACGTAGTTCTCATCACTTCAAGTTAAAACCTTGAAGGTGAAATGGATAACTTAGGTTCTAACCAAAAATTATGTAACAGTAAACCTCATTTGGTTGACACGTTCAGTTCTTTTGGAACAAATCGATTGAAGAGAAGTATCTTATACTTCATCAAACGCATTTCTAAGTCTTAATTACGCGTCTTTGAAGCTTATTGGGACCTAAATACACGTCGTTCTTATCAATTCAAGGTAAAACCTTGAAGGTTAAATGGATAACTTTGGTTCTAACCACAAGTCATGTAACAGTGAACCTCATTTGCTTGATACGTTCAGTTCTTTTGGAACAAATCGATTGAAGTGAAGTTTCTTATACTTCATCAAACGCATTACTAAGTCTTAATTACGCGTCCATGGAGCTTATTGGGACGTCTATACACGTCGTTCTCATCACTTGAAGTTAAAACCTTGAAGATGAAATAGATAACTTAGGTTCTAACCACAAGTCATGTAACAGTAAACCTCATTTGCTTGACACATTCAGTTTTTTTGGAATAAAATGATTGAAGTGAAGTTTCTTGTACTTCATCAAACACATTATTAAGTCTTAATTATGCGTCAATGAAACTTATTGGGTCTTTCATACACGCCGTTCTACTCACTTCAAGTTAAAACCTTGAAGGTAAAATGGATAACTTAGGTTCTAACCACAAGTCATGTAACAGTAAACCTCATTTGCTTGACACGTTCAGTTCTTTTGGAACAAATCGATCGAAGTGAAGTTTCTCATACTTCATAATACGCATTACTAAGTCTTAATTACGCGCCCATGAAACTTATTAGGTCCTCCATACATGTCGTTCTCATCACTTCAAGTTAAAACCTTGGAGGTGAAACGGATAACTTAGGTTCTAACCACAAGTCAGGTAACAATAAACTTTATTTGCTTGACACGGTTAGTTCTTTTGGAACAAATGGATTGAAATCAAGTTTCTTATACTTCGTCAAACGCATTATTAAGTCTGAATTACGCATCCTAGAAGCTTATTGGGACCTCAATACACGTTGTTCTCATTAATTCAAGTTAAAACCTTAAAGGTTAAATTGATAACTTAAGTTCTAACCAGAAGTCATGTAACATTGAACCTCATTTGCTTGATACGTTCAGTTCTTTCGGAACAAATCGATTAAAGTGAAGCTTCTTATACTTCATCAAACGCATTACTAAGTCTTATATATGCATCCATGAAGTTTATTGGGACCTCAATACACGTCGTTTTCATCACTTCAAATTAAAACCTTGAAGGTGAAATGGATAACTTAGGTTATAACCACGAGTCATGTAACAGTGTACCTCATTTGCTTGACACGTTCACTTCTTTTGGAACAAATTGATTGAAGTGAAGTTTATTATACTTCATCAAACGCATTACTAAGTCTTAATTACGCGTCCATGAAGCTTGTTGGGTCCTCCATACACGTCGTTCTCATCACGTCAAGTTAAAACCTTGAAGGTTAGATGGATAACTTAGATTCTAACCACAAGTCATGTAACAGTGAACCTCATTTGCTTGATACATTCAGTTCTTTTGGAACAAATCGATTCAAGTGAAGTTTCTTATACTTCATCAAACGCATTACTAAGTCTTAATTACGCATCCATGAAGCTTATTGGGTCCTCCATACACGTCGTTCTCATCACGTGAAGTTAAAACCTTGAAGGTTAGATGGATAACTTAGGTTCTGACCACAAGTCATGTAACAGTGAACCTCATTTGCTCGATACGTTCAGTTCTTTTGGAACAAATGTATTGAAGTGAAGTTTCTTATAATTCATCAAACGCATTACTAAGTCTTAATTACGCGTTCATGAAGCTTATTGTGGCCTTCATACACGTCGTTCTCATCACGTCAAGTTAAAACCTTGAAGGTTAGATGGATAACTTAGGTTCTAACCACAGGTCATGTAATAGTGAACCCTATTTGCTTGATACGTTTAGTTCTTTTGGAACAAATCGATTGAAGTGAAGTTTCTTATACTTCATCAAACGCATTACTAAGTCTTAATTACGCGTCCATGAAACTTATTGGGACCTCAATACATGTCGTTCTCATCACTTCAAGTTAAAACCTTGAAGGTTAGATGGATAACTTAGGTTCTAACCACAAGTCATGTAACAGTGAACCTCCTTTGCTTGATACGTTTAGTTCTTTTGGAACAAATCGATTGAAGTGAAGTTTCTTATACTTCATCAAACGCATTACTAAGTCTTAATTACGCGTCCATGAAACTTATTGGGACCTCAATACATGTCGTTCTCATCACTTCAAGTTAAAACCTTGAAGGTTAGATGGATAACTTAGTTTCTAACTACAAGTCATGTAAGAGTGAACCTCATTTGCTCGATACGTTCTGTTCTTTTAGAACAAATCGATTAAAGTGAAGTTTCTTATACTTCATCAAACGCTTTACTAAGTCTTAATTACGCGTTCATGAAGCTTATTGTGTCCTTCATACACGTCGTTCTCATCACGTCAAGTTAAAACCTTGAAGGTTAGATGGATAACTTTGGTTCTAACCACAGGTCATGTAATAGTGATCCTCATTTGCATGATTCATTCAGTTTTTTTGGAACAAATCGATTGAAGTGAACTTTCTTATACTTCATCAAACGCATTACTAAGACTTAATTACGCGTCCATGAAGCTTATTGGGTCCTCCATACACGTCGTTCTCATCACATCAAGTTAAAAACTTGAAGGTTAGATGGATAACTTAGGTTCTAACCACAAGTCTTGTAACATTTAACCTCATTTGCATGATACGTTCAGTTCTTTTGGAACAAATCGATTGCAGTGAAGTTTCTTATACTTCATCAAACACATTACTAAGTCTTAATTACGCGTCCATGGAGCTTATTGTGTCTTTCGTACACGTCGTTCTCATCACATCAAGTTAAAACCTTGAAGGTTAGATGGATAACTTAGGTTCTAACCACAAGTCATGTAACAGTGAACCTCTTTTGCTTGATACGTTTAGTTCATTTGGAACAAATCGATTGTAGTGAAGTTTCTTATACTTCATCAAACGCATTACTAAGTCTTAATTAAGCGTCCATGAAACTTATTGGGACCTCAATACATGTCGTTCTCATCACTTCAAGTTAAAACCTTGAAGGTTAAATGAATAACTTAGTTTCTAACTACAAGTCATGTAAGAGCGAACCTCATTTGCTTGATACGTTCTGTTCTTTTAGAACAAATCGATTAAAGTGAAGTTTCTTATACTTCATCAAACGCATTACTAATTCTTAATTACGCGTCCATGAAGTTTATTGGATCCTCCATTGTAACGACCCTAAGACTGTACCCAATAACTCGTATATATTATTTTTTTTTATCCTTATACTTTACATAAACTCTAAGCGGAATCTGAATCGGAGATTGAAATCTAACATTTAAATCAATTAAAGTTAACACTAAACTCATTAAATAAAACTTTAAAGCTTTTAATAAAATAATTAATCATTCAGCCAAAAAAAGGGGAGGGCATATCCGACTTCTGGTGACCAAAATGAATAGGCGATCGATCGCCCACATTCGGCGATCGATCGCTGCATTGAAATAAAAATAGAGGGGCGATCAATCTCCTTATTTAGGAGATCGATCGTCGATCATAAGTAGGGAGGGGCGATGGTCGCCTCTCACAATGGCGATCAGTCGCCCATCTCCTCCTCCTACATTCTTCTTCTTTGTTTTTTTTACAGGTGCTCTCTGGAATCCGAAATTCCAGAGAGCAAACACCAACTTTCCTCCCTACAAAGTTTTCCACCGCTGCACACTTCACATTTCACAATTAACATACTAACTACCTCATAATCGGCCAAACATTTAACTTAAAACGTACTCCTAAACCAAATTAGTACGTGATAGAAACTTTAAATCCAACTGCATGGATAGCTCTATAACTCGAGCATATCCGTGCATAACCTAGAGAAATTCTATACAATTTCATAAAAATCCTTACAAAAGCTTAACGAAAACGTTTATAAAACAGGTTTACCAAAACATCAAAATATCGCCTATCCAGAACTAAACATCCTATAATGTTCTAACTAATCAACCATCAGCTCGTCAATTCCGAAAAACCCTCAAAACATCTATACATACATCCCCACGGGTCAGGTAAGCATCGACTGCGCCAGCACACCACAGCAAGCCATCCTCCGTCAACTACCTCATTCCTTAGGTGGAGGGATCTCATCCTCACCTGCCTCAATGTCACCTACACCATACGAATACACTATGAGATAAAATCTCAGCAAGTCCCGTAAATGAAAATGCATGCAGATGCGTATGTCTTTCATAAAACATGCAGATAACAGATTCAGATTCATGCAGATAACATATTCAGATTCATTACGTCGTAGACAGATTGTCACCGAGGTCTAAACCCCCTCGTCATGACCAGATAACAGATTACGTAGATTCATTTCGTTGGTTCATTTTACTTTTTAATTAGGTCGCAGACAGAATGTCACCGAGGGCTGAACCACCTCGCCTGACCAAATAATAGATTACGTAGATTCATTTCGTTCGTTCTCTTAAACATATGCTTTAACAGACGCGATGCATGAGCAGTCAAATGCATAAAGTAAACAACCAGCACGTGTACCATCAAGACGATAAACAAACATAATCTATAAACGACTAACCTAACTACCTAACCTAAACAATTTAAACAGAATGCATCACCAAAACTACTCGAGACGACCTCGACGTACGGTGTAGGCCAATCGGCCAGAGAAGATCACGAGAACTTACCTCGTGTCCGTTGCAGCTCAAGCTCCGTCCACGAGCGTTGTTCACCTAAGTTTCACCAAATTGTCGTTAAAATGAGCTTAAAACAATTTAATGTACTAAACTAACAAAATCCTTAACTAAGGAATTTCCTAAAGCTTTAATCTAATTTATCGAGCTATTCCCTCGAGCAACTACGCGCTCGGCACCTCAAATCCCAATTACGAGTTTTTCCCAAAAATCCCTAAATTCTTCAATTTTAACCTTTCACACAAATCGGTATTAATTCATCCAATAACGTCCCTTACGTTCAATACGTCCATAAACTACGACAACCTATCGATTTCGAACCCTAATTCGCATTTTTGACGAAACCATAATCGTAAACCCTGTCCGTTAAACTTCGTGAAAATCAAAAACTAACGCTCTAAGATCATAGATTCATACCTAGAGCGTCGATTGGAGGAGAAAACGTGAAGAAAACGAGACGATCGGAGCGCGAATCGAAGGTCGGATGTTGAATCGTCGTCGGCTGGTAGAGAGAGCTTCGCTCTCTGGTTTTCTCGCGCAGCAGGGAAGAAATGAGGAAGAAATGTAGTTTGTGTTATTTTATGAATTTGATTTGGCAAATTACCGTTTTGCCCTTCTTTTGATTTTCTATTAGTTTTGTCATTCGTTTCATTAATTGGCTAACTATTCGGTTTCTCCAAATCTCCATATTTCACCAATAAATCCATCTTATTATTTGGGTTCTATTAAAACTATCCGTTCACAAAACGGACCTCGATTACTATTTTTACTAAAATATCTTTTATATTTCGAGAAACGTAATTTCTCAAAACATAGCATTATTACTCCGAAAAATCCCGTAAATTCCTTAAAATTCCAATTAATCGTTAGGATCGAAATGACGCTTTCTTTTTGTAAAAAAGACTTGATTTGACATATTTACAAAAATGTCAACATATATTATAATATTAACATCCCGCACAGCCGGGTATTACATCCATACACGTCGTTCTCATTACGTCAGTTAAAACCTTGAAAGTTAGATGGATAACTTAGGTTCTAACCACAAGTCATGCAACAGTGAACCTCATTTGCTTGATACGTTCAGTTCTTTTGGAACAAATCGATTGAAGTGAACATTCTTATATTTCATCAAACGCATTACTAAGTCTTAATTACGCGTCCATGAAGCTTATTGGGTCTTCCATACACGTCGTTCTCATCACGTCAAATTAAAACCTAGAAGGTTAGATGGATAATTTAGGTTATAACCACAAGTCATGTAACAGTGAACCGCATTTGCTTTATACGTTCAGTTCTTTTGGAACAAATCGATTGAAGTGAACATTCTTATACTTCATCAAACGCATTACTAAGTCTTAATAACGCGTCCATGAAGCTTATTGGGTCCTCCATACACGTCGTTCTCATCATGTCAAGTTAAAACCTCGAATGTTAGATGGATAACTTAGGTTCTAACCACAAGTCATGTAACAGTTAACTTCATTTGCTTGAGAAGTTAGTGCTTTTGGAAAAAATCGATTGAAGTGAAGTTTCTTATACTTCATCAAACGCATTATTAAGTCTTAATTACACGTGCATGAAGCTTATTGGGTCCTCAATTCAATTGAAGTAAACTTTCTTATAATTTATCAAACGCATTACTAAGTCTTAATTACGCGTCCATGAAGTTTATTGGGTCCTCCATACACGTCGTTCTCATCACGTCAAGTTAAAACCTTGAAGATTAGATGGATAACTTAGGTTCTAACCACAAGTCATATAACAGAAACCTCATTTGCTTGATACGTAAGTTCTTTTGGAACAAATCGATGAAGTGAAGTTTCTTATACTTCATCAAACGCATTACTAAGTCTTAATTACGCGTCCATGAAGCTTATTGGTTCCTCCATACACGTCGTTCTCATCACGTCAGTTAAAACCTTGAAGGTTATATGGATAACTTAGGTTCTAACCACAAGTCATGTTACAGTGAAACCTCATTTATTGATACGTTCAGTTCTTTGAAACAAATCGATTGAAGTGAACTTTCTTATATTCATCAAACGCATTAATTTCTTAGTTACGCGTCCATGAAGCTTATTGGGTCCTCCATACACGTCGTTCTCATCATGTCAAATTAAAACCTTAAAGGTTAGATGGATAACTTAGGTTCCAACCACAAGTCATGTAACAGTGAACCTCATTTGCCTGATACGTTCAGTTCTTGTGGAACAAATCTATTGAAGTGACTTTCTTATACTTCATCAAAACGCATTACTAAGTCTTAGTTACCTGTCCATGAAGCTTATTGGGTCCTCCATACACGTCGTTCTCATCACGTCAAGTTAAACCTTGAAGGTTAGATGGACAACTTAGGTTCTAACCACAAGTCATGTAACAGTGAACCTCATTTGGTTGATACGTTCATTCTTGTGGAACAAATCTGATTGAAGGGAACTTTCTTATACTTCATCAAAAGCATTACTAAGTCTTAAGTTACCGTCCATGAAGCTTATTGGGTCCTCCATACACGTCGTTTTATCACGTCAAGTTAAATACCTTGAAGGTTAGATGGATAACTTAGATTCTAACCACAAGTCATGTAACAGTGAAACTAATTTGCTTGATACGTTCAATTCTTTTAGAACAAATCGGTTGAAGTGAAGCTTTCTTATCCTTCATCAAACGCATTACTAGTTTAATTACTCGTCCATGAAGCTTATTGGTTCCTCCATACACGTCGTTCATCACGTCAAGTTAAACCTTGAAGGTTAGATGGATAACTTAGGTTCTAACCACAAGTCATGTAACAGTGAACCTCATTTGCTTGATACGTTCAGTTCTTTTAGAACAAATCGATTGAAGTGAACTTTCTTATACTTTATCAAACGCATTACTAAGTCTAATTACGCGTCCCTGAAGTTTATTGGGTCCTCCATACACGTCGTTCTCATCACGTCAAGTTAAAACCTTGAAGGTTAGATGGATAACTTAGGTTCTAACCACAAGTCATGTAACAGTGAACCTCATTTGCTTGATACGTTCAGTTCTTTTAGAACAAATCGATTGAAGTGAACTTTCTTATACTTTATCAAACGCATTACTAAGTCTAATTACGCGTCCCTGAAGTTTATTGGGTCCTCCATACACGTCGTTCTCATCACGTCAAGTTAAAACCTTGCAGGTTCGATGGATAACTTAGGTTCTAACCACAAGTCATATAACAGTGAACCTCATTTGCTTGATACGTTCAGTTCTTTTGGAACAAATCGTATGAAGTGAACATTCTTATACTTCATCAAATGCATTACTAAGTCTTAATTACGGGTCCATGAAGCTTATTGGGTCTTCCATACACGTCGTTCTCATCACCTCAAGTGAAAACCTTGAAGGTTAGATGGGTAACTTATGTTCTAACCACAAGTCATGTAACAGTGAACCTCATTTGCTTGATACGTTTTGTTCTTTTGGAACAAATCGATTGAAGTGAAGTTTCTTATACTTCATCAAACGCATTACTACGTCTTAATTACGCGTCCATGAAGCATATTGGGGCCCCAATACATGTCGTGCTCATCACTTCAAGTTAAAACCTTGAAGGTTAAATGAAAAACTTAGGTTCTAACCACAAGTCATGTAATAGTGAACCTCATTTGCTTGATACGTTCAGTTCTTTTGGAACAAATCGAATGAAGTGAACTTTCTTAAACTTCATCAAAAGCATTACTAAGTCTTAATTACGCGTCCATGAAGCTGATTGGGTCCTCCATACACGTCGTTCTCATCACGTCAAGTTAAAACCTTGAAGGTTAGATGGATAACTTAGGGTCTAACTACAAGTCATGTGACAGTGAACCTCATTTGCTTGATATGTTCAGTTCTTTTGGAACAAATAGAATGAAGTGAACATTCTTATACTTCATTAAACACATTACTAAGTCTTAATTACGCGTCCATGAATCTTATTGGGTCCTCCATACACGTCGTTCTAATCACGTCAAGTTAAAACCTTGAACGTTAGATGGATAACTTAGGTTCTAACTACAAGTCATGTGACAGTGAACCTCATTTGCTTGATACGTTCAGTTCTTTTGGAACAAATCGAATGAAGTGAACATTCTTATACTTCATTAAACGCATTACTAAGTCTTAATTACGCGTCCATGAATCTTAAGGGGTCCTCCATACACGTCGTTCTCATCACGTCAAGTTAAAACTTTGAAGGTTAGATTGATAACTTAGGTTCTAACCACAAGTCGTTTAACAGTGAACCTCATTTGCTTGATACGTTCAGTTCTTTTGGAACAAATTGATTGAAGTGAAGTTTCTTATACTTCATCAAACGCATTACTAAGTCTTAATTACGCGTCCATGAAGCTTATTGGGTCCTCCATACACGTCGTTCTCATCACGTCAAGTTAAAACCTTGAAGGTTAGATGGATAACTTAGGTTCTAACCACAAGTCATGTAACAGTGAACCTCATTTGCTTAGATACGTTCACTTCTTTTAGGAACAAATTGTTGAAGTGAAGTTTCTTATACTTCATCAAACGCATTACGAAGTATTAATTACGCGTCCATGAAGCTTATTAGGTCCTCCATACACGTCGTTTTCATCACGTCAAGTTAATACCTTGAAGGTTAGATGGATAACTTAGGTTCTAACCACAAGTCATGTAACAGTGAACCTTATTTGCTTGATACGTTCAGGTCTTTTAAAACAAATCGATTGAAGTGAACTTTCTTATACTTCATCAAACGCATTACTAAGGTCTTAATTACGCGTCCATGAAGATTATTGGGTCCATCCCATACACGTCGTTCCATCACGTCTA
The DNA here is from genome assembly GCA_022432975.1 of Begonia masoniana. Taxonomy (NCBI): domain Eukaryota; kingdom Viridiplantae; phylum Streptophyta; class Magnoliopsida; order Cucurbitales; family Begoniaceae; genus Begonia; species Begonia masoniana. The sequence continues at coordinate 21,839,886 of CM039503.1, read as the reverse complement.
GTTAAAACCTTGAAGGTTAAATGAATAACTTAGTTCTAACCACAAGTCATGTAACAGTGAGCCTCATTTGCTTCAAACGTTCAGTTCTTTTAGAACAAATAGATTGAAGTGCACATTCTTATACTTCATCAAACGCATTACTAAGTCTTAATTACGCGTCCATGAAACTTATTGAGTCTTCCATACACGTCGTTCTCATCACGTCAAGTTAAAACCTTGAAGGTTAGATGGAAAACTTATGTTCTAACCACAAGTCATGTAACAGTGAACCTCATTTGCTTGATACGTTCAGTTCTTTTGGAACAAATCGTTTGAAGTGAAGTTTCTTATACTTCATCAAACGCATTACTAAGTCTTAATTACACGTCCATGAAGCTTATTGTGATCTCAATACATGTCCTTCTCATCACTTCAAGTTAAAACCTTAAAGGTTAAATAGATAACTTAGGTTCTAACCACAAGTCATGTAACAGTGAACCTCATTTGCTTAATACGTTCAGTTCTTTTGGAACAAATCGTTTGAAGTAAAGTTTCTTATACTTCATCAAACGCATTACTAAGTCTTAATTACACGTCCATGAAGCTTATTAGGTCCTCCATACACGTCGTTCTCATCACTTCAAGTTAAAACCTTGAAGGTTAGATGGATAACTTAGGTTCTAACCACAAGTCATGTAACAGTGAACTCATTGCTGATACGTTCAGTTCTTTTGGAACAAATCGATTGAAGTGAAGTTTCTTATACTTCTCAAACGCATACTAAGTCTTAATTACGCGTCATGAAGCTTATTAGGTCCTCCATACACGTCGTTCTCATCACGTCAAGTTAAAACCTTGAAGGTTAGATGGATAACTTAGGTTCTAACCACAAGTCATGTAATAGTGAACTTCATTTGCGTGATACGTTCAGTTCCTTTGGAACAAATCGAATGAAGTGAACTTTCTTATACTTCATCAAACGCATTACTAAGTCTTAATTGTCCATGAAGTTGATTGGGTCCTCCATATATGTCGTTCTCATCACGTCAAGTAAAAACCTTGAAGGTTAGAAGGATAACTTAGGGTCTAACTACAAGTCATGTGACAGTGATCCTCATTTGCTTGATACGTTCAGTCTTTTGGAACAAATAGAATGAAGTGAACATTCTTATACTTCATTAAACACATTACTAAGTCTTAATTACGCGTCCATGAATCTTATTTGGTCCTCCATACACGTCGTTCTAATCACGTCAAGTTAAAACCTTGAACGTTAAATGGATAACTTAGGTTCTAACTACAAGTCATGTGACAGTGAACCTAATTTGCTTGATACGTTCAGTTCATTTGGAACAAATCGAGTGAAGTGAACATTCTTATACTTCATTAAACGCATTACTAAACCTTGAAGGTTAGATGGATAACATAGGTTCTAACCACAAGTCATGTAACAGTGAACCTCATTTGCTTGATACGTTTAGTTCTTTTGATAAAAATCGATGTAAGTGAAGTTTCTTATACTTCATCAAACGCATTACTAAGTCTAATTACGCGTCTATGAAGCTTATTGGTGTTCTCCATACACGCTGTTATCATCACATCAAGTCAAAACCTTGATTGTTAGATGGATAACTTAGGTGCTAACCACAAGTCACGTACAGTGAACCTCATTTGCATATACGTTCAGTTCTTTTGAAACAAATCGTTGAAGTGACTTTCTTATACTTCATAAAATGCATTACTAAGTCTTAATTACAGGTCCATAAAGCTTATTGGGTGCTCCATACATGTCGTTCTCTACACGTCAAGTTAAACCTTGAAGGTTAGATGGATAACTAGGTTTCAACAACAAGTCATGTCACCTAGTGACCCTCATTGCATGAGATGTTCAGTTCTTTGGAAATAATTGATTTAAAGTGAAGTTTCTTATACTTCATCAAACGCATTGTTAAGTGTTAATTACGCGTCCCTGAAGCATATTGGGTCCTCCATACACGTTGTTTCTCATCACTTCAAGTTAAAAACCTTGAAGTTACAATAATAACTTAGGTTCTAACCACAAAGTCATGGAACAGTGAACCTCATTTGAATGATAAGTTCAGTCCTGTTTGGAACAAATGCGATTGAAGTGAACTTTCTTATACTTCATAAAATGCATTACTAATGTCTTACTTACGCGTCCATAAAGCTTATTGGGTGCTCCATACACGTCGTTCTCTACACGTCAAGTTAAAACCTGTAAAGGTTAGATGGATAACTTAGGTTCTAACCACAAGTCATGAACATTGAACCTCATTTGCTTGATACGTTCAGTTCTTTTGAAACAATCGATGAAGAGACATTCTTATACATCATCAATTCCATTACAAAGTGTTAATTACGGGTCCATGAAGCTTACTGGACCTCAATACACGTCGTTCTCATCACTTCAAGTTAATACCTTGAAGGTTAAATGAATAACTTAGGTTCTAACCAAAAGTCATGTAATATGGAACCTCATTTGCTTAATACGTTCAGTTCTTTTGGACACATCGAATGAAGTGAACTTTCTTATACTTTATCAAACGCATTACTAAGTCTTAATTACGCGTCTATGAAGCTTATTGGGGTTCTCCATACACGTCGTATCATCACATCAAGTTAAACCTGGATTGTTAGATGGTAATTAGGTGCAACCACACGTCATGTAACAGTGAACCTCCTTTGCATATACGTTCAGTTCTTTTGAAACAAATCGATGAAGTGAACTTTCTATACGTCATAAAAGCATACTAAGTCTAATTAAGCGTCCATTAAGCTTATTGGTGCCCATAACGCGTGTCTACACGTCAAGTTAAAACCTGAAGTTTAGTGGATAACTTGGGTCGAACAACAAGGGGGGGGCAAGTCAAGTGAACCTCATTGCATGATAGTTCAGTCTTTTGGAAATAATGGATGAAGTGAAGTTTCTTATACTTCATCAAAGCAATGATCTTAAGGTTATACGCGTCATGAAGCATATTGGGTCCTTCAAACACGGTGTTCTCATCACTAAGTTAAACCCTGACGTTTAAATGATAACTAGGTTCTAACACAAGTCAGGTAGGTAGTGAACCTTCATTTGCTTGATACAGGTCAGTTCTTTGGGAAACAAATCGATTGAAGTGAAGTTTCTTATACTTCGTCCAAACGCATTACTAAAGTTTTAATTACGCGTCATATAAGGTATGGGTACTCCATTACACGCGTGCTCTACACGTCAGGTAAAACCTTGGAAGGTTAGATGGGCTAACTTAGGTGTTCTAACAAAGTCATGTCACAGGAACCTCATTTGCATGATGCGTTCAGTTCTTGTCGAACAAATTGATGAAGTGAAGTTCTCATTACTTCATCAAACGCATTACCAAAGTGTTAATTAGCGGTTCCATGCAGCATCTTGGGCCTCCATAAAAGTGTTCTCATCACTTCAAGTTAAAACTTGAGTTTAAATGAAGAATTTAGGTTTACCACAAGTCATGTAACAGTGACCTCATTGCTTGATCCGTTCAGTTCTTTTGGAACAATCGATCTGAAGGAATAACGCATAATTACAGTCCTTCATCACGCGTCATGAAGCTTATTGGGTCCTTCATGACACGCGTTTCATCACGTCCAAGTTAAAACCCTGTACGGTTAGATGGATAACTTAGGTTTTAACCATAAGTCATTTAACAGGAAACCGCATTTGCATGACGGTCAGTTCTTTTGAAACAAACGATTTAAGTGAACGTTTTTTATACTTCATAAAATGCATACTAAGTCTTAGTTCGCGTCATAAGCTATTGGGTGCTTCCATACACGTCGTTTTCTACACGTCAAGTTAAAACCTTGAAGGTAGGAGGATAACTTAGGTTTTTAACAACAAGTAGGTCAAAGTGAACCTAATTGCTGATACGTTCGTTCTTTTGGAAACAATTGATTGAAGTGAAGGTATTATACTTCAGCAAAGCATTACAAAAATGTTAAATACGCGTCCAGCATATTGGGTACTCCATAACGTTGTTCTCAGCATTCAAGTTAAAACCTTGAGTTTTAAAGAATAACTTAGGTTCTAACCGCAAGCTTGTAACAGGAAACCTCATTGCTTTGATACGTTCAGTTCTTTTGGAACAAACGATTGAAGTGAACTTTATTATACTTCAGAAAAGCAGTAAATAAGTCTTAATAAGCGTCCATACAGCTAGTGGGTGCTCCTACACGTCGTTCTATACACGGCAAGTTAAAACCTTGAAGGGTAGATGGATACTTAGGTTTACAACAAGTCAGCACAGTGAACTTATATGCTGATACGTTCAGTTCTTTTGGAACAAATCGATTGAAGTGAAGTTTCTTATGACTTCGTTTCAAACGCATTACAAAGTGTTAATTAATCGTCCATGAAGCAATTGGGGTTCTCCATAAACGTTATTCTCATCACTCAAGTTAATTACCTTGCAGTTTAAATGAATAACTTAGGTTATACTTAAGTCATGTAAAAACAGTGAACCTCATTGGCTTGATTACGTTTAGTCTTGTGAACAAATCGATTGAAGTGAAGTTTTTATATTCGTCAAACGCATTACTATGTCTTAATTACACGTCCATGAAGCTTATTGGTTTGTCCTTTCATACACGTCGTTCTATCACGTCAAGTTAAAACCTGGAAGGTTGATGGATAATTAGGTTCTAACCACAAGTCATGTGTAACAGTGAACCTCATTTGCTGATACGTCGTTTTTTGGAACACATCGATTGAAAGAACTTTCTTATACTTCATCAAAGCCAATTAACTAAATTTTAATCGAGTCAATGAAGCGTATTGGGGCTCCATACACAGTCGTTCTCATCACGTCAAGTTAAAACCTGTAGGTTAGATGGATAACTTAGGTTCTACCACAAAAGTCATGTAACAGTGAACCTAATTTTGCTTGATACGTTCAGTTCTTTTGGAAAAAAGATTGAAAGGAACTTCTATACTTCATCAAATGCAATTACTAAAAATTTCATTACCGTCAATGAAGCTTATTGGGCCTCCATACACGTCTTTTCATCACATCAAATAAAACCGTGAAGGTAGATGGATAACTTAGGGTCTAACACACGTCATTGTAACTGTGAACTCATTTGCTTGATTAGTGTAGTTCTTTTGATAAAAAGCGATGAAAGTGAAGTTTCTATACTTCATCAAACGGCATTACTAAGTCGTAATTACGCGTCTATGAAGATATATGGGTTCTCAGTACACGTTGTTATCATTAACATCAAGTTAAAACCTGATTGTAGGCTGGAGTAAACTTAGGTTCTAACCACAAGTATGTAACAGTGAACTCATTTGCATGATACGTTCAGTTCTTTGAACAAATCGTTGAAGTGACCGTCTATCTTCATAAAATGCATATACTAAGTATTAAATTACGCGTCCATAATTATGGGGGCTCCATACACGTAGTTCTCTACACGTTCAAGTTAAAACCTTGAAGGTTAGAGGAGACTACGTCTAACAACCCAATATGTCACAGTGACATCATTTGCATGATTACGTTCAGTCTTTTCGAACAAATGATTGAAGTGAAGTGATTATACGCATTAAATGCATTACTAATGTTAATACAGTCCATGAATCTTAGTGGGTCCTCCATACACGTCGTCTTAATCAGTTCAAGTTACAAACTTGAAGGTTAGATTGATAAATTAGGTCTAATCACAAGTCATGTAACGTGAACCGCCCCATGTTGACGTTCAATTTTTTGGAACAAATGATTGAAGGGAACATTCTAATAATTCATCAAAAACGCATTACTAAGTCTTAATTACGCGCCATGAGTTATGAGTCCTCCAGACACGTCTTCTCATCACGTTCAAGTTAAAACCTTACAGGTTAGGTTGATAACTTAGGGTCTACTCAAGTCATGTAACACTGAACCTCATTTGCTTGATACGTTTAGTTCTTTTGGAAAAAATTGATGAGGAACTTTCTATATTCATCAAACTATTACTAATATTAATTTGCGTCCATCAAACTTATTAGTCCTCCATCAAACGTTTCTCATCACGTCAAGTTAAAACTTGAAGGTTAAATGAATAACTTAGGTTCTAACACAAGTCAGTGAACAGTGACTCATGTGCTTGATACGTTCAGTTATTTTAGAACAAATCATGAAGTGACGGTCATAACTTCATAAAACGGCATTAATAAGGTTATTACGGGGTACATTAGCATATTGGGTCCTCATACACTTGGTCTCATACTTCAAGTTAATACTTGAAGTTTAATGAATAAGATAGGTTCTAACAACAAGTCATGTAACAGTGAACCTCCTTTGCTTGGATCCGTTCCGTTCTTTTAGAAAATCACTTATAGTGAAGTTTCTTATACTTCATCAAACGCATTAAACTAATCTAATTACGCGTCCATGAAGCTTATTGGTCTCATACACGTCGTTTCATCACGTTCAAGAAAACCATAATATTAGATTGATAACTTAGGTTCTAACCACAAGTCAAGTAAACACGGAAACCTCATTTGCTTGATACGTAAAGTTCTTTAGAAACAAAATCGATGAAGAAAACATTCTTATACTTCATCAACTCTACTAGTCCTAATAAGGTCATGTGAAGCTTACTGGTAACTCACTTACAAGGCGTTCTCATCACTTAAGTTAAAACCTTGAAGGTTAAATGAATAACGTTAGGAACTACCCACAGTCATGTAACATCGTGAACCTCATTTGCTGACGTAAAGTCTTTTAGAACAAATGAATCAACGTGAACTCTTATACTCACCAATGGCATAATAAGTCTTAATTTTTTTTTTACGCGTCCAGAAGCTTATTAGGTCCTCCTACACGTCGTCCTTCACGTCAAGTTAAAACCTTGAAGGTTAGATTATAAAAGGTCTAATCACAAGTCATGTAACAGTGAACCGCCATTGCTTGATACGTTCAATTCTTTGGAAAAAATTGATGATGGAACTTCTTATACTTCATCAACGCAGTAATAAGTAATAATTAAGGCGTCCATAACGCTTATTGGGCATCATACACGTCGTTCTCATCACGTCAAGTTAAAACTTGAAGGTTAGATGGAAACTTAGGTTTTAACCACATTCATGTAAGTGAGTGAACCTCATTTGCTTGATACGTTAAGTTCTTTAGAATAAATCGATTGAAGTGAACATTCTATACTTCATACACGCATTATACTAAGTCTTAATACGCGTCCAGAAGGCTTATTGTGTCCTCCATACATGTCGTTCTCATCACGTCAAATTAAAACCTTGAAGGTTAGATACGATAACTTAGTTCTAACCACAATCATGTAACATGACCTCATTTGCTTTATACGTTTCAGTTTTTTAGACACATCGATTGAAGAGCACATTCTTATACTTCATCAAACTCATTACTAAGTCTTATTAACGCGTCATAGAAGCTTATTGGGTCCTACCATACTGTCGTCTCATCACGTCCTTAAAACCTTGAAGGTTAGCTGGCTACCTTAGGTTTTCTAACCACAAGTCATGTAACATGAGCCTCATTTTGCTTGATACGTTCAGTCTTTTGGAACAATCGTGTGAGTGAACATCTTCTACTTTATCAAACGGCACTTACTAAGTCGTAAGTAGCTTTTTCCAATGAAGCTTATTGGGTCCTACAACACGGCGTTCTCATCACGTCAAGTAACACGCTTGAAGGTTAGATGGATAACTAGGTTCTACCACAGTGCATTTAACAGTGAACCTCATTTCTGTACCGTTCAGTTGTGTTTTGGAAAATCGATTGGAGGGAACATTTCTTATACTTCATCAAACGCATTACTAAGTTGTTTTGTTAATACGCGCCATGAATCTTATTGGGTCCTCCATACACGGTTCTCATCAGTCAAGTTAAGACCTTGAAGGTTAGAGGTATAACCATAGGTTAGAACCAAAAGTCATGTAACAGTGAACCTCCATTGCTTGACGTTCAGTTCTTTTGGGACAACCAAATCGATTGAAGTGAAGTTTCTATATTTCACAAAGGCATTACTAAGTCTTAAGTACGCGTCCATGAAGCTTATTGGGGACCCAATACTGTCGTCTCAGGCACTGCCTTCAAGTTAAAACTTGAAGGTTAAATGGATAACTTAGGTTCTAACCACAATCATGATGCGAACCCTTTTGGGTGCAACCCTTAGGAACCCTCAAAAGATGGAAAGAATCCCAGAAACTAGAAGATAGAGTAGGTGATCCGAAGAGAAACCCGTAGGAAAAACTATGTTCCATAAAGACCCCAATTCCTAATGAAACAACAAGTTGATCAATTTTGCTGAGTTGGGTTGGTTCATTCAAGAACAAAAAGGAGAATACTTCCCAATGCATTCACCAAAAGCAAAAAAAAAATGTCTTTTCCAAAGAAAACTTGCCCTTATAGGAGGATAAAGCACCCTAAAATAACCCCCAAAAATAGCCCAACATCGTCTTGGCCCATTAACCACAAGTCTTTGGAGCATGGAAAAACAACTAAAAATAATAAACTGAACTACGAATGCCAATACCAAATCGGCCCAATAAAGTAAATATCTTCTCAAGCCCGAATTCTCTTCTTTTTAGGCTTCGATAACGTGTGTAATAAGTTGGGAAACTTCCTTCTTTAATTTTGGCAATCTTTTCAACATAAAAGATCTA
>CM039503.1:21668409-21831145 GCA_022432975.1 Begonia masoniana | reverse complement strand
CTCCATACACGTCGTTCTCATCACGTCAAGTTAAAACTTGAAGGTTAAATGGATAACTTAGATTCTAACCACAAGTCATGTAACAGTGAACCTCATTTGCTTGATACGTTCAGTTCTTTTGGAACAAATCGATGAAGTGAAGTTTCTATACTTCATCAAACGCATTACTAAGTCTTAATTACGCGTCCATGAAGCTTATTGGGTCCTCCATACACGTCGTTCTCATCACGTCAAGTTAAAACCTTGAAGGTGAAATTGATAACTTAGATTCTAACCACAAGTCATGTAACAGTGAACCTCATTTGCTTGATACGTTCAGTTCTTTTGGAACAAATCGTTGAAGTGAAGTTCTTATACTTCATCAACGCATTACTAATTCTTAATTACGCGTCCATGAAGCTTATTGGGTCCTCCATACACGTCGTTCTCATCACTTCAAGTTAAAACCTTGAAGGTTAAATGGATAACTTAGATTCTAACCACAAGTCATGTAACAATGAACGTCATTTGCTTGATACGTTCAGTTCTTTTGGAACAAATCGTTGAAGTGAAGTTTCTTATATTCATCAAACGCATTACTAAGTCTTAATTACGCGTCCATGAAGCTTATTGGGTCCTCCATACACGTCGTTCTCATCACGTCAAGTTAAAACCTTGAAGGTTAAATGGATAACTTAAGTTCTAACCACAAGTCATGTAACAGTGAACCTCATTTGCTTGATACGTTCAGTTCTTTTGGAACAAATCGATTGAAGTGAAGTTTCTATACTTCATCAAACGCATTACTAATTCTTAATTACGCGTCCATGAAGCTTATTGGGTCCTCCATACACGTCGTTCTCATCACGTCAAGTTAAAACCTTGAAGGTTAAATGGATAACTTAGATTCTAACCACAAGTCATGTAACAGTGAACCTCATTTGCTTAATACGTTCAGTTCTTTTGGAACAAATCGATTGAAGTGAAGTTTCTTATACTTCATCAACGCATTACTAATTCTTAATTACGCGTCCATGAAGCTTATTGGGTCCTCCATACACGTCGTTCTCATCACGTCAAGTTAAAACTTGAAGGTTAAATGGATAATTAGGTTCTATCCACAAGTCATGTAACAGTGAACCTCATTTGCTTGATACGTTCAGTTCTTTTGGAACAAATCGATTGAAGTGAAGTTTCTTATACTTCATCAAACGCATTACTAAGTCTTAATTACGCATCCATGAAGCTTATTGGGTCCTCCATACACGTCGTTCTCATCACTTCAAGTTAAAACCTTGAAGGTTAAATGGATAACTTAGATTCTAACCACAAGTCATGTAACAGTGAACCTCATTTGCTTGATACGTTCAGTTCTTTTGGAACAATCGATTGAAGTGAAGTTCTTATACTTCATCAACGCATTACTAATTCTTAATTACGCGTCCATGAAGCTTATTGGGTCCTCCGTACACGTCGTTCTCATCACTTCAAGTTAAAACCTTGAAGGTTAATGGATAACTTAGATTCTAACCACAAGTCATGTAACAGTGAACCTCATTTGCTTGATACGTTCAGTTCTTTTGGAACAATCGATTGAAGTGAAGTTTCTTATACTTCATCAAACGCATTACTAAGTCTTAATTACGCGTCCATGAAGCTTATTGGGTCCTCCATACACGTCGTTCTCATCACTTCAGTTAAAAACCTTGAAGGTTAATGGATAACTTAGGTTCTATCCACAAGTCATGTAACAGTGAACCTCATTTGCTTGATACGTTCAGTTCTTTTGGAACAATCGATTGAAGTGAGTTCTTATACTTCATCAAACGCATTACTAATTCTTAATTACGCGTCCATGAAGCTTATTGGATCCGCCATACACGTCGTTCTCATCACTTCAAGTTAAAACCTTGAAGGTTCAATGGATAACTTAGATTCTAACCACAAGTCATGTAACAGTGAACCTCATTTGCTTGATACGTTCAGTTCTTTTGGAACAAATCGATTGAAGTGAAGTTTCTTATACTTCATCAAACGCATTACTAATTCTTAATTACGCGTCCATGAAGCTTATTGGGTCCTCCATACACGTCGTTCTCATCACGTCAAGTTAAAACTTGAAGGTGAAATGGATAACTTAGATTCTAACCACAAGTCATGTAACAGTGAACCTCATTTGCTTGATACGTTCAGTTCTTTTGAAACAAATTGATTGAAGTGAAGTTTCTTATACTTCATCAAACGCATTACTAATTCTTATTTACGCGTCCATGAAGCTTATTGGGTCCTCCATACACGTCGTTCTCATCACTTCAAGTTAAAACCTTGAAGGTTAATGGATAACTTAGGTTCTAACCACAAGTCATGTAACAGTGACCTCATTTGCTTGATACGTTCCGTTCTTTTGGAACAAATCGATTGAAGGAAGTTTCTTATACTTCATCAAACACATTACTAAGTCTCAATTACGCGTCCATGAAGCTTATTGGGTCCTCCATACACGTCGTTCTCATCACGTCAAGTTAAAACTTTGAAGGTTAAATGGATAACTTAGGTTCTATCCACAAGTCATGTAACAGTGAACCTCATTTGCTTGATACGTTCAGTTCTTTTGGAACAATCGATTGAAGTGAAGTTTCTTATACTTCATCAAACGCATTACTAAGTCTTAATTACGCGTCCATGAAGCTTATTGGGTCCTCCATACACGTCGTTCTCATCACTTTAAGTTAAAACCTTGAAGGTGAAATGGATAACATAGGTTCTAACCACAAGTCATGTAATAGTGAACCTCATTTGCTTGATACGTTCAGTTCTTTTGGAACAATCGATTGAAGTGAAGTTTCTTATACTTCATCAAACGAATTACTATTGCTTAATTACGCGTCCATGAAGCTTATTGGGTCCTCCATACAAGTCGTTCTCATCACGTCAAAATAAAACTTTGAAGGTTAAATGGATAACTTAGGTTCTATCCACAAGTCATGTAACAATGAACGTCATTTGCTTGATACGTTCAGTTTTTTTTTGGAACAAATCGATTGAAGGAAGTTTCTTATACTTCATCAAACGCATTACTAAGTCTTAATTACGCGTCCATGAAGCTTATTGTGTCCCTCCCATACAAGTTTCCCCCCCCCCCCCCCCCCCCCCGTCTCATCACGCAAATAACGTTGAAGGTTAAATGGATAACTTAGGTTCTAACCACAAGTCATGTAACAGTGAACCTCATTTGCTTGATACGTTCCGTTCTTTTGGAACAAATCGATTGAAGTGAAGTTTCTTATACTTCATCAAACGAATTACTATTTCTTAATTACGCGTCCATGAAGCTTATTGGGTCCTCCATACAAGTCGTTCTCATCACGTCAAGTTAAAACTTTGAAGGTTAAATGGATAACTTAGGTTCTATCCACAAGTCATGTAACAATGAACGTCATTTGCTTGATACGTTCAGTTCTTTTGGAACAAATCGATTGAAGTGAAGTTTCTTATACTTCATCAAACGCATTACTAATTCTTAATTACGCGTCCATGAAGCTTATTGGGTCCTCCATACGCGTCGTTCTCATCACTTCAAGTTAAAACCTTGAAGGTTAAATGGATAATTTAGGTTCTAACCACAAGTCATGTAACAGTGAACCTCATTGCTTGATACGTTCCGTTCTTTTGGAACAAATCGATTGAAGTGAAGTTTCTTATACTTCATCAAACGCATTACTAATTCTTATTTACGCGTCCATGAAGCTTATTGGGTCCTCCATACGCGTCGTTCTCATCACTTCAAGTTAAAACCTTGAAGCTTAAATGGATAACTTAGGTTCTAACCACAAGTCATGTAACAATGAACCTCATTTGCTTGATACGTTCAATTCTTTTGGAACAAATCGATTGAAGTGAAGTTTCTTATTCTTCATCAAACGCATTACTAAGTCTTAATTACGCGTCCATGAAGCTTATTGGGTCCTCCATACACGTCGTTCTCATCACTTCAAGTTAAAACCTTGAAGGTTAAATGGATAATTTAGGTTCTAACCACAAGTCATGTAACAGTGAACCTCATTTGCTTGATACGTTCAGTTCTTTTGGAACAAATCGATGAAGTGAAGTTTCTTATACTTCATCAAACGCATTACTAATTCTTAATTACGCGTCCATGAAGCTTATTGGGTCCTCCATACACGTCGTTCTCATCACTTCAAGTTAAAACCTTGAAGGTGAAATGGATAACTTAGATTCTAACCACAAGTCATGTAACAGTGAACCTCATTGCTGATACGTTCAGTTCTTTTGGAACAAATCGATTGAAGTAAAGTTTCTTATACTTCATCAAACGCATTACTAATTCTTAATTACGCGTCCATGAAGCTTATTGGGTCCTCCATACACGTCGTTCTCATCACTTCAAGTTAAAACCTTGAAGGTTAAATGGATAACTTAGGTTCTATCCCCAAGTAATGTAACTGCGAACCTCATTTGCTTGATACGTTCAGTTCTTTTTGGACAAATCGATTGAAGTGAAGTTTCTTATACTTCATCAAACGCATTACTAATTCTTAATTACGTGTCCATGAAGCTTATTGGGTCCTCCATACACGTCGTTCTCATCACTTCAAGTTAAAACCTTGAAGGTTAAATGGATAACTTAGGTTCTAACCACAAGTCATGTAACAGTGAACCTCATTTGCTTGATACGTTCGTTCTTTTGGAACAAATAGATTGAAGTGAAGTTTCTTATACTTCATCAAACGCATTACTAATTCTTAATTACGCGTCCATGAAGCTTATTGGGACCTCAATACACATCATTCTCATTTCGTTAAGTTAAAACCTTGAAGGTTAAATGGATATTTTAGGTTCTAACCACAAGTCATGTAACAGTGAACCTCATTTGCTTGATACGTTCAGTTTTTTTGGAACAAATCGATTGAAGTGAAGTTTCTTATACTTCATCAAACGCATTACTAAGTCTTAATTACGCGTCCATGAAGCTTATTGGGTCCTCCATACACGTCGTTCTCATCACTTCAAGTTAAAACTTTGAAGGTTAAATGGATAACTTAGGTTCTAACCACAGTCATGTAACAATGAACCTCATTTGCTTGATACGTTCAGTTTTTTTGGAACAAATCGATTGAAGTGAAGTTTCTTATACTTCATCAAACGAATTACTATTTCTTAATTACGCGTCCATGAAGCTTATTGGGTCCTCCATACAAGTCGTTCTCATCACGTCAAAATAAAACTTTGAAGGTTAAATGGATAACTTAGGTTCTAACCACAGTCATGTAACAATGAACCTCATTTGCTTGATACGTTCCGTTCTTTTGGAACAAATCGATTGAAGTGAAGTTTCTTATACTTCATCAACGCATTACTAAGTCTTAATTACGCGTCCATGAAGCTTATTGGGACCTCAATACACGTCGTTCTCATCACGTCAAGTTAAAACCTTGAAGGTGAAATGGATAACTTAGGTTCTAACCACAAGTCATGTAACAGTGAACCTCATTTGCTTGATACGTTCAGTTTTTTTGGAACAAATCGATTGAAGTGAAGTTTCTTATACTTCATCAAACGCATTACTATTTCTTAATTACGCGTCCATGAAGCTTATTGGGTCCTCCATACACGTCGTTCTCATCACTTCAAGTTAAAACCTTGAAGGTTAAATGGATAACTTAGGTTCTAACCACAGTCATGTAACAGTGAACCTCATTTGCTTGATACGTTCAGTTCTTTTGGAACAAATCGATTGAAGGAAGTTTTCTTATACTTCATCAAACGCATTACTAAGTCTTAATTACGCGTCCATGAAGCTTATTGGGTCCTCCATACACGTCGTTCTCATCACTTCAAGTTAAAACCTTGAAGGTGAATGGATAACTTAGGTTCTAACCACAGTCATGTAACAGTGAACCTCATTTGCTTGATACGTTCAGTTCTTTTGGAACAAATCGATTGAAGTGAAGTTTCTTATACTTCATCAACGCATTACTAAGTCTTAATTACGCGTCCATGAAGCTTATTGGGTCCTCCATACACGTCGTTCTCATCACGTCAAGTTAAAACCTTGAAGGTTAAATGGATAACTTAGGTTCTAACCACAGTCATGTAACAGTGAACCTCATTTGCTGATACGTTCAGTTCTTTTGGAACAAATAGATTGAAGTGAAGTTTCTTATTCTTCTTATACTTCATCAAACGCATTACTAAGTCTTAATTACGCGTCCATGAAGCTTATTGGGTCCTCCATACACGTCGTTCTCATCACGTCAAGTTAAAACTTTGAAGGTTAAATGGATAACTTAGGTTCTAACCACAAGTCATGTAACAGTGAACCTCATTTGCTTGATACGTTCAGTTTTTTTGGAACAATCGATTGAAGTGAAGTTTTTATTCTTCATCAAACGCATTACTAAGTCTTAATTACGCGTCCATGAAGCTTATTGGGTCCTCCATACACGTCGTTCTCATCACGTCAAGTTAAAACCTTGAAGGTTAAATGGATAACTTAGGTTTTAACCACAAGTCATGTAACAATGAACCTCATTTGCTTGATACGTTCCGTTCTTTTGGAACAAATCGATTGAAGTGAAGTTTCTTATACTTCATCAACGCATTACTAATTCTTAATTACGCGTCCATGAAGCTTATTGGGTCCTCCATACAAGTCGTTCTCATCACTTTAAGTTAAAACCTTGAAGGTTAAATGAATAACTTAGGTTCTAACAACAAGTCATGTAACAGTGAACCTCATTTGCTTGATACGTTCAGATCTTTTGGAACAAATCGATTGAAGTGAAGTTTCTTATACTTCATCAAACGCATTACTAAGTCTTAATTACGCGTCATGAAGCTTATTGGGACCTCAATACACGTCGTTCTCATCACTTCAAGTTAAAACCTTGAAGGTTAAATGGATAACTTAGGTTCTAACCACAAGTCATGTAACAGTGAACCTCATTTGCTTGATACGTTCAGTTCTTTTGGAACAAATCGATGAAGTGAAGTTTCTTATACTTCATCAAACGCATTACTAAGTCTTAATTACGCGTCATGAAGCTTATTGGGTCCTCCATACACGTCGTTCTCATCACTTCAAGTTAAAACCTTGAAGGTAAAATGGATAACTTAGGTTCTAACCACAAGTCATGTAACAGTGAACCTCATTTGCTTGATACGTTCAGTTCTTTTGGAACAAATCGATTGAAGTGAAGTTTCTTATACTTCATCAACGCATTACTAAGTCTTAATTACGCGTCATGAAGCTTATTGGGACCTCAATACACGTCGTTCTCATCACGTCAAGTTAAAACCTTGAAGGTTAAATGGATTACTTAGGTTCTAACCACAAGTCATGTAACAATGAACCTCATTTGCTTGATACGTTCATTTCTTTTGGAACAAATCGATTGAAGTAAAGTTTCTTATACTTCATCAAACGCATTACTAAGTCTTAATTAGCGTCAAAGCTTTTGTGTGACACCCGAGTTATCTAAACCCAGTTCGTCACATTTACCTGTTTCTGTGTCTAACCGTAAACTCGAAAGCCATATAATTTACAATTTTACCCATTGTTTAAAACGACCATCATTTAAAACCTTATCTTTTGCGGCAGAACAAGATTACTTCATAGTGACCATTATAAAATCTTTGAACTAAATAAAATAGAGAATGAACTATTTTATAGTCCTATCCGATAAAAAAAACCCCGATAATTAACGTTAAAAACTATAAACCTAACCTGCAATGTGGAACTAGATTTCTAATATATTCCAAAATATATTTATACATCAAAATATACACTACGTTTAAAGACACTAATTGTATTTATATACAACGATGGGGGGAACAACTTCCAAACCTTTGTCCATACATTATCCCAAATTACCTATAGCATTCGCCCACAGGTCAAATCGCCCTAGCGCTACAATCACCCCCAGGACGTCTCCACCAACTGCTCCATCAACCTTCTTAAGAATCAAGGGCCTCACCTATATCAATTCACCTACACCACAATAAACCTAATAGCCTCAGGCTCATTAATGATTAGTAAAATAAAATGCATGCGCATGTTAGCTATCTGTTTGTAAAAGCATGTCTTAGATCTTCTGCTCTTATTTTTCTTGCATGACATGAGTTATTGGGGGAACTGCTTCTAGAGAAGAGATGCCTAACTTGATGTCCGCCTGACGGGACGCCACTCGCTCTAGGGTAGTTGGATGGCATAATATGACAATTCCCTCGGACGGAACGTTCCTCTGGCGGAACTACAACTCAGTTCCCGACCCCCTACCCACAACACTATGAAGTTTTTCTGTTCTATATTTCTTTACTCTTGTTTACAGAACATGTATAAAAAACATTTTCATACTTTAAGGGAAACCATGATTTCATGATTACCGGTGCACACACATCCTTCAATTCTATAACATAATATAACTAAATAAGCAAATCATTCATTAAAACAAACAACTATCAAATAACATCACTCATCACGACCTAGCGTTCTACCCAACCACTCTCAAAACAACATTCCCAAATCCTCACTCTCATAATCTTTTGTGGTGTAGGCAAATCGCCAAACGCAGGCATACATACACGTACCCTCGTCTCTTGGTTTGGTTTCGTTAATGTGCTCAAGTCCTTCTTGAATTGTATCCCTAAAGCATCAATATAACAGAGTCATAAAAATCCTTAACAACCTATTTGTTGCTCGGAATTCCTCAATAAACAACAAAGTTCAAAATCTCCATAAGACGTTGCTATACATACCCAATTCCCGATAATTCTTTGAGCTATGGAATCCTTAAGGAGTCTACTTTGACATGGTTAATGTCAATTTATCAAGATAAACTAGCTCAATGTATCGAAATTACAGATTTCCAATCTGCCCTGTATTTACTTTTCAACTATTCCAGGCATTACTACGTATCTCTTTTTTCTTCATTTTTCAAACCATAAGCCACCATTACAATTCATTCAAACCCTAAAACTCAAGAAATTAAGAGGGAAAACCAAATTTCGGCAGCCATCTAGGGTTTATCAACCTCTCCATAAGCTCAAGACATCTCCCTTTCTCAACCTATAAAACTAGTATTTTACATGACATAACTAAAAATCGAACTTACCTTGATTCTTCTCTTTCTCTTACAAAAGAGACCGAGCTTTGAGAGAAGGAGAGCCTGAAAATGAAGGAGAATTTTCGTGCTCTTGATCATACAAGAGTTACTTACATGGAATGAGATGAGGTAGGAGGTGAGGTGTCAATTTTGAAGGTTAAAGGACGAAATTTTGCTTTTCTTCATGTTTATTCCCTCCTTTTCCTCTCTCACACTTCTTCGTTTGGAGGATTTTCCCATGGTTTCTTCTCCCGTTGTCTTTTGACAAGTTTGACCTCCTTCATGACCTCCATCATTGTTCTCTTCATTGTTCCTATTCAAAACTCAACACTATTCTTCATGCCTATTGTCCTTAGTTTCCTTTGACTTTGAAACTCTCGTTCAATTGGTTCCATCATTCTTCTTTAATTTAACGGTTAATTGCTATTTGTCGATATTTGTGACTTTCTCAAGATTCCTTGCTTCTTCCTCCTCTTATTTCTAAACTACTAACTAAAATTGAGAATTTTAGAAATCAATAAACACTATGCACGAGTAATAGGGTTACGATGACATTTTTGTTATTACATCCTATCCTCCTTAATTAAAACTTTGTCCTCAAAATTTACGTACCGAATAATTCTGGATAACGACTTTGCATATCCTGTCGACGCTCCCAAGTTGCCTCATCGACATTGTGGTTGCGCCACAACACTTTTACTAGTGGAATTTCTTTATTGCGTAGCACCTTTACTGTTGACTCCAAAATTTGCACTGGTTTTTCTTCATACGTCAAGGTTGGTTGAATCTCAATTTCTCTTTGTTCCATAATCTGAGAAGGATCTAGTATACACTTCCTCAACATAGATACATGGAAGACATTATGGATTCCGTCCATAGAGTCTGGAAGCTGCAATCTATATGCTGTTTTTCCAATTCGTTCTATAATTTTGAAGGGTCCCACATATCTTGGATTCAACTTGCCTTTCCTTCCAAATCTCATTACACCTTTGAATGGCAAAATTTTCAAAAACACTTCATCATTCACATTAAACTCCAATTCTCGCCTCCTTTGATCTGCATAGCTTTTCAGCCGGCTTTGAGCTGTTAAAATTTGTTGCCTAATGATTGCAACCTTCTCTGCGAATTGCTGCAAAATATCAGGACCAACTAATCTGGCTTCGCCGACCTCGTCCCAGTATAAAGGAGACCATCACTTCCGGCCGTAAAGTGCTTCGTAAGGGGCCATGCCTATAGTGGACTGAAAACTATTATTATATGCAAATTCCACTAAAGGTAGATACTTGCTCCATGAACCCTGAAACTCCAATACACACACCCTCAACATATCCTCCAGAATCTGAATTGTTCTCTCCGTCTGTCCATCTGTTTGAGGATGAAATGTTGTACTAAATGTCAATTGAGTTCCCATGGCTTTATGGAGACTTTTCCAAAAATGTGATGTAAACGTGGGGTCTCGATCTGACACAATTGATATAGCTACTCCATGCAATCTGACGATCTCCTGAATAAACAATTTAGCAAACTGACTCATAGAAAACATCATTTTTACTAGGTAGAAAATGGGCTGACTTGGTTAATCTATCCACAATCACCCATATGCCATCATACCCGTTCATTGTTCTAGGTAGTCCAACAATGAAATCCATAGAAATCTGCTCCCATTTCCACTCTGGAATTGGTAGTGGTTGTAAGGTTCCGGCTGGTCTCTGGTTTTCTGCTTTAATCTGTTGACAAGTAATGCACGCTTCGACATGCTTTGCCACATCTCGCTTCATGTTCGGCCACCAGAAATGCTGCTTCAAATCTCTATACATTTTTGTACTTCCAGGATGTACAGAGAAAGTAGACGAATGTGCTTCAGATAAAATTTCTTTATGTAGCTCAAGATCATTAGGCACATACCACCGGTTTCGAAATTTTAATATTCCTTCATTAGATAGGTTAAAATCTGAAGAATCATCTGATGTCATGCTTAATTTTTCACATTCCGAATCATGCTGCTGAGCTTCTTTAATCTTCTCCAACAGTGTAGGCTTTAATGATATAGCTGAAAGTGTAGCCGTCAAATCTGCAACCATCTCTATATGGAATCTTTGAAATTCTGATTTGAGCTCAACTTACATAGATGACATTTCAGGCTGCATTACGGTGGATTTCCGACTTAAGGCATCTGCTACCCTGTTGGCCTTTCCTGGGTGGTATTTAATTTCAATATCGTAATCCTTTACAAATTCTAACACCACCGTCTCTGTCTCAAGTTCAAGTCTTTCTGCGTAATATGTACTTCAAACTTTTGTGGTCAGAAAAGACTTCACATTGCTGGCCATAAAGGTAATGTCTCCATATTTTCAAGGCAAAACCACTGCTGCTAGCTCTAGATCGTGCGTCGGATAGTTCCGTTCGTAGGTTTTGAGCTGTCTCGATGCATAGCCACAACTTTCCATCTTGCATTAAAACAGCACCTAACCGATCTTAGAAGCATCACAATAAATGCTGAAATTACCGTTTTCTGCTGGTAGTGTCAATACAGGAGCCGTTGTCAATTTCGCTTAAGTGTCTGAAAACTCTTTTCACAATCCTCGGACCACCAGAATTTTACACTTTTCCTGGTCAGGCGAGATAAGGAAAGGCTATTCTTGAAAAACCCTCAATAAATCTTCTGTAATATCCTGCTAGACCAAGAAAACTCCGTATATCACCAACATTTTTAGGCTGAGGCCATTCAATAATAGCCTAAATCTTCGAAGGATCAACTGAAATTCCTTTATTCGAAATGACATGACCGAGGAAATTGACACGATCGAGCCAGAACTCACATTTAGAAAATTTTGCGTACAGTTGGTGAAGCTTCAAAGTTGACAAAACCGTCGTTAAATGCTCTTCGTGTTCCTCTTTCGTCTTGGAATAGATAAAAATATCATCAATGAACACAATCACAAATTTGTCTAAGTATTCATGAAATACCTGATTCATAAGATTCATAAAAGCTGCAGGAGCATTCGTTAAACCAAATGACATCACTAGGAATTCATAATGTCCATACCTAGTTCGAAAGGCAGTCTTGGGTATATCCTCTGGTTTAACCTTCAACTGATAGTACCAGATCGTAAATCAATCTTTGAAAACACTTTGAGCACCTTGTAGTTGATCAAACAATCATCATCAATACGTGGCAAAGGATACTTGTTCTTTATCGTCAACTTATTAAGTTCCCGATAGTCAATGCACATTCTAAGGGATCCATCTTTCTTCTTCACAAAAAGAACCGGTGCACCCCATGGTGAAAAACTAGGGCGTATGAATTCCTTGTCTACTAGTTCTGTCAACTCTGTCTTTAACTCTTTTAATTCCGTAGGAGCCATACGGTATAGATTCTTTGATACTGGTGCAGCCCCTGGAATTACATCAATTTCAAATTCTATTTCCCGATCTGGAGGCAAACCAGGTAATTCATCTAAGAAAAATTCTGAAAAATTTTTAACAACTAGTACTTCCTGAATCTTCATTTCGTTTTGCTTATTCATGTCAACCATACTCACCAAATACCCAGTGCATCCACTCTTCAAACAATCGCTGAGCTCTAATAGAGGACACAACTGATATAGCACTAAACAATTTTCACAGCTCGAAAACGAATACTTAACACCACCTTTGGGGGTTTTGGAAACAGACTGCTCTTGAATCTACATCAATGGTGTAAAATGCCTGACAACCAATCCTTTTCCCAATATAACATCGTATCCCTTCTGTTATAATTATCAAATCGGCCGTCATCTTATAATCCCCCCCACATACCCAAACACAGTTTCACTACTTTAGATTTGAATGCCTAATTTCGTTCTCTCCCAGATGTACATACATCATAAAAGTGCTTCACAAGCATAGGTAACAACTTCAATTTAAGCACAAAAGCTACAGAACAATGAGTGTGTAGCCCTGACAATCACCCCGCCCACCTCCCCCGCAGCGTCCACCAACCCACTACCCCCCCCCCCCCCAACACCCGCCACCACAAACACCACCACCCCCACCACCCACCCTCGAACACCCCCACCACCCCCCCCCCCCTCAACCCCACTATTAAAAATTTTAATTTAAATTATAAAAATGACACCATTAAAATTTTTTTTTTTAAATTTTTTAATAAAAATTTTTTATAATTAAAAAAAAAATAAAAAATATTTTAGAATTAAGTATAAAAAAAATAAATTAACTTTTTTAATAAATTAAAATTAATTTGTATTTTTTATTTTTTTTAAAATTTAAAATAAAAAGGTTTAAAAATTTTTATTTATTTACTTTTATAAAAAAAGAATTTTTAATTTTAAAATAAAAAAAAAATAAAAATAGATTTATTTTTTTAAAATTAAAAAATTTAATGAATAAAAATTTAAATTTTTTTGTTAAATTTTTTAAAATGTAATAAATAAATAAAAAAAATTATATTAAATTTAATTATAATTAAAATTTTTTGATTTCGCCCCAACCCCACCACCTCCCCCCCCCCCCAACGCCCGGCCACATCAACAAAAACCCACCCCCCCCAGCCCATCCACCCGCCCGTGCCCACCCGCCGCGACCCGGCCCCGGACCCTCCCACCCACCACCCCGCCCCCCCCCCCCCCTCAAACCGCCTCCCCCCTAGAAAAACCACCACAAACAACCACAAACACACACGAACCACAACAAAACCCCACCCGGAAACCCCCCGCCTCCCAAGCCCATTCACCCCCCACCCGTATTATTATTTTAAATTAAATAATTTTATAATAAAAAAAATAAAGTTAAAAAAAAAAATTAAAAATTTAAAAATTTATATTTTAAACACATTTTTAAAAATTAAAATAAAATTATGTTTTAATTTTTTAAAAAGTTAAATTTTAAATTAAATAAAAAAATTTAAAATTAATAAAAAAAAAAAAAAAAAAAAAAAAAATAATTTTATAAATTAATTTAAATTAATTTTACAAAAAAATTTAAATTATAAATAACACAATTTAAAATTATTTTTAAATTAAAAAATAAAGCAGCAACATCATTCAAGTAAAAATAGTACCTGAAATAACGAAGGTTGCCTCTGGCAATCTCAGCTTCATGAGGGAAATTCACCAGTGTCAGTCATTTGACTTTGTCCTTGACTCTGGTTTCCCTTCGGGCAATTCTTAGCAAAATGACCAGCCTTGTTGCAAATAAAACATCGATTTGAACCAAGCTTGCATTCACCAGGATGACGTTTCTGACATTTTTGACATTGCGGGTACTGGGGCACGAAAGATCCTTGTACTTGTTTCTCTTTCCCTTGCATAGTCTTTCCATCATTAGGTCTCTTTACCCCTCATTGTTGTTGCTGTTGTTGTTGCTGCGGTTGTTGGGGTCGTTGCCCTCCTTTATTTTGTTGTTGCTGGGGTTGGACTTCTCGAAAGAATTTCCTGGTGAACTCCCTTTGTTGATAACATTTCTGCTCAGCCCTTTCAACTGCCAGAGCTTTAGCTACTACCTTGGTATAAGGAATATCCTCGGTTCCTGCTATCTCTACACCTCTGAAATTTTCCGCCTTCAAGCCCTGTACAAATTGGTGAATTTTATTCTCATCGCTATTCACCAGGTGAGGAGCAAATCGGGATAAAGACTCAAACTGACGAACGTAATCAGCTACAAAGCCAATCTGACGTAGTTGGGCAAACTCCACCATTTTGCTTGTTCTGACCGCACGACTAAAGTACAGACCATAAAATGTCGTCTTAAATTGTTCCCAAGTCATCCCCTCACATTCGTCGTAGCCGTTATGGTATCCCACCAAAACCCGGCATCTTTGGAAAGGTAGAATGCGGCACAAGTAACTTTATTGGTCTCCTCTACCTTTGCAAAATCAAACATTCTTTCGACAGTGCGGATCCATTCTTCAGCATAAGTAGGATCTGAAGACTGTCCATCAAAGATTGGAGGTTTGAGTTGCCTGAAACGATCCCCACTCTGATTACTTGTACCTTCATTGTGAATTCCTTGCTCTTCCTTATTAATGAATTTTTCGATTATTTGAGATTGGCGATCCACCAAATCTGTTAATCGGTTGACGGCATTGTTCAGATCAGCTGGTTCTCTTTGTTGATCTCTCCTTTGTCCTCTATTCATTTTGTTATTCCTAGCACATTTAGAACTATAATTAAATATTAACCAACAAAGAATGCATAAACATACTTACAGTTAATGAAGAATATCCATGTGGCAGCTTGTGCTGTTAGGCAGTCTACAGAAACTGATTTTAACCTGGGCTCTGATACCAACTCTGTGACACCCCGAGTTATCTAAACCCAGTTCGTCACATTTACTGTTCATGTGTCTAACCGTACTCAAAAATCCATATAAATTTAAAATTTTACCCATTGTTTAAAACGACATCATTAAAACATTATCTGTTTGCAGCAGAAAGAAAAGATTACTTCATAGATGACCCATTATAAAAATCTTTGAACTAAATAAAATAAGAGAATGAAATCTTGTTTTACATTCACTATCGATAAAAAAAACGACAATATAACGTTTAAAACTATAAAACAAAAACCTGCAATGTGAAACTAGATTTCTAATATAATTTCCAAAATATATTCATACATCAAAATAGACACTACGTTTAAAGACAACTAAACTTGTCATTTATATACAAATATGCAACTTCAAAACCTTTTGTCCATACATTATCCCAAAATTACCTATGCATTCGCCCACAGGTCAAAATCGCCCTAGCGGCTACAAGCACACCCCATGGATGTCCTCCACCAACTGCTCCATCAACCTTCTTAAGGATCAAGGCCCTCACCTGTATCAAATTCACCTACACCACAAAATAAACTAATGAGCCTAATGCTCAGTAAGTGATGTAGTAAAATAAAATGCATGCTCATGATTATGCTATGCTGTTCGTAAAAGCATGTATTGAGTCTTCTCTTATTTTTCTTGCATGACATGAGTTATTGGGGTACTGCTTCTAGAGAAGAGATGGCCTAACTGATTGTCCACCTGGCGAGACGACCAACTCGCTCTAGGGGAAGTGGGATGGCATATATGACAGTCCCTCTGGCGGAACTACCAAACTCAGTTCCCTACCCACAACAACTATTAAGTATTTTACTGTTCTATATTCTGTTACTCTTGTTTACATGAAAACTATGTATAAAAACCATTTTCTATGCTTTAGGAAAACCATGATGCATGATTACATGTTGCACACACATCCTTCATAACTAATAAGCAAATCATTCATTAAACAAACAACTAGCATAATTAACTCACTCACAGCCTAAGAGTTCTACCCAACCAACTCTAAAAACTACATTCACCAAATCCTCAATCTCATAATCTTTTGTGGTGTAGGCAAATCGGCCAAAACGCATGCATACATACACTTACCTCGTCTCTTGAGTTTGGTTTCGTTAATGTGCTCAAGTTCCTTCTTGACTTGTATACCTAAAGCATGTCAATTAACAAGATTCATAAAAATTCACTTAACAACCTAATTTTCGGAATTCCCTTCAAATAAACAACAAATTTCAAAATCTCATAACTTTTGCTATACATAACCAAATTCGATAATTCTTGAGGCTATGGAATCCTTAAGGAGTCTACTTTAACATGGTAAGGTCAATTTATCAAGATAAACTAGCTCAATGTATCGAAATTACAGATTTCCAATCTGCCCTGTATTTTACTATTTTCAACTATTCATGCATTACTTGATGTTTTTCTTTCATTTTCAACCATAAGCAACCATTACAATTCATTCAAACCCTAAAAAATAAAGAAATTAAGGAGGGAAAACCAAATTTTGGTGCAGCCATCTAGGGTTTATCAACCTCTCCATAATCTCAAGAAATCTCCAATTTTATCAACCTATAACTAGTATTTTACATGAACATAACCTAAAATCTAACTTATCTTGATTCTTCTTACAAAATACCGAGTTTGAGAGAAAGGAGAGCTCTGAAAATGGAGGAGAAATTTCGTGGATCTTGGTCATACTAAGAGTTACTTTACATAGAAAGAAGATGAGTAGGAGGTGAGGTGTCATTTTGAGGTTTAAAGGAGAAATTTTGACTTTTCTTTATGTTTATCCTCCTTTTCTCTCTTCACTTCTTCATTTGATTTCCAGCATGGTTTCCTTCTCCCTTTGTCTTTTGAAAGTTTGACTCCTTCATACCTCCCCTCCATTGGTTCTTCATTGTTGACTATTCAAACTCAACACTATTCTTCATTCCTATTGGTCCTTATTTTCTTTTGAATTTGAAACTCTCTTCAATTGGTTCATCATTCTTCTTTAGATGTTAACGTTAATTGCTATTGGTCTAATATTTGTTGACTTCTCTAGA
The DNA here is from genome assembly GCA_022432975.1 of Begonia masoniana. Lineage (NCBI taxonomy): Eukaryota > Viridiplantae > Streptophyta > Magnoliopsida > Cucurbitales > Begoniaceae > Begonia > Begonia masoniana. The sequence continues at coordinate 21,813,675 of CM039503.1, read as the reverse complement.
TTTCATTGCTTCTCTTTATTTCTAAAATTGAGAAGTTTTAAATCATAAAACACTATGCCCGAGTAATAGGGTGTACGATGACATTTTTGGTTATTACATTTTGGGTCCTCCATATACGTCGTTTTGATCACTTCAAGTTAAAACCTTGAAGGTTAAATGGATAACTTAGGTTCTATCCACAAGTCAGGTAACAGTGAACCTCATTTGCTTGATACGTTCAGTTCTTTTGGAACAAATCGATTGAAGTGAAGTTTCTTATACTTCATCAAACGCATTAATAAGTCTTAATTACGCGTCTATGAAACTTATTGAGACCTCAATACACGTTGTTCTCATCACTTCAAGTTAAAACCTTGAAGGTTAAATGGATAACTTAGGTTCTAACCACAAGTCATGTAACAGTGAACCTCATTTGCTTGATACGTTCAGTTCTTTTGGAACAAATCGATTGAAGTGAAGTTTCTTATCCTTTATTAAACGCATTACTAAGTCTTAATTACGCGTCCATGAAGCTTATTGGGACCTCAATACACGTCGTTCTCATCACTTCAAGACAAAACCATGAAGGTGAAATGGATAACATAAATTCTAACCACAAGTCATGTAACAGTGAATCTCATTTGCTTGATACGTTCAGTTCTTTTGGAACAAATCGATTGAAGTGAAGTTTCTTATTTTTCATCAAATGCAGTACTAAGTCTTAATTACGCGTCCATGAAGCTTATTGGGTCCTCCATACACATCGTTCTCATCACTTTAAGGTAAAACCAAGAAGGTTAAATGGATTGCTTAGGTTCTAACCACAAGTCACTGTAACAGTGAACCTCATTTGCTTGATACGTTCAGTTCTTTTGGAACAAATTGATTAAACTGAAGTTTCTTATACTTAATCAAACGCATTACTAATTTTTAATTTTGTGTCCATGAAGCTTATTGGGACCTCAATACACGTCGTTCTCATCACGTCAAGTTAAAGCCTTGAAGGTAAAATGGATAACTTAGGTTCTAACCGCAAGTCATGTAACAATGAACCTCATTTGCTTGATACGTTCAATTCAATTGGAACAAATCGATTGAAGTGAAGTATCTTATGCTTCATCAAACGCATTACTAAGTCTTAATTACGCGTCAAGAAGCTTTTTGGGTCCTCCATATACGTCGTTTTCATTTCTTCAAGTTAAAACCTTGAAGGTTAAATGGATAACTTAGGTTCTATACACAAGTCAGGTAACAGTGAACCTCATTAGCTTGATACGTTCAGTTCTTTTGGAACAAATCAATTCAAGTGAAGTTTTTTATACTTCATCAAACGCATTACTAAGTCTTAATTACGCGTCTATGAAGCTTATCGGGACCTCAATACACGTCGTTCTCATCACTTCAAGTTAAAACCTAGAAAGTTAAATAGATAACTTTGGTTCTATCCACAAGTCATGTAACAGTGACCATAATTTGCTTGATACGTTCAGTTCTTTTGGAACAAATCGATTGAAGTGAAGTTTCTTATACTTCATCAAACGCATTACTAAGTCTTAATTACGCGTCTATGAAGCTTATTGGGACCTCAATACACGTCGTTCTCATCACTTCAAGTTAAAACCTTGAAAGTTAAATGAATAACTTAGGTTCTAACCACAAGTCATGTAACAGTGAACCTCATTTGCTTGATACGTTAAGTTCTTTTGGAACAAATCGATTGAAGTGAAGTTTCTTATTCTTCATCAAACGCATTACTAAGTCTAAATTTTGCGTCCATGAAGCTTATTGGGTGCTCCATACACGTCGTTCTCATCACGTCAAGTTAAAACCTTTAAGGTTAAATGGATAACTTAGGTTCTAACCACAAGTCATGTAACAGTGAACCTCATTTGCATGATACGTTTAGTTCTTTTGGAGCAAATCGATTGAAGTGAAATTTCTTGTCCTTCATAAAACGCATTACTAACTCTTAATTACGCGTCCATGAAGATTATTAGGACCTCAAGACACGTTGTTCTCATCACTTCAAGTTAAAACCTTGAAAGTAAAATGGATAACTTAGATTCTAACCACAAGTAATGTAACAGTGAACCTCATTTGCTTGATACGTTCAGTTCTTTTGGAACAAATCGATTGAAGTGAAGTTTCTTATTTTTCATCAAATGCATTACTAAGTCTTAATTACGCGTCCATGAAGCTTATTGGGTCCTCCATACACATCGTTCTCATCACTTCAAGGTAAAACCATGAAGGTTAAATGGATTGCTTAGGTTCTAACCACAAGTCATTGTAACAGTGAACCTCATTTGCTTGATACGTTCAGTTCTTTTGGAACAAATCGATTGAACTGAAGTTTCTTATACTTAATCAAACGCATTACTAATTCTTAATTTTGTGTCCATGAAGCTTATTGGGACCTCAATACACGTCGTTCTCATCACGTAAAGTTAAAGCCTTGAAGGTAAAATAGATAACTTAGGTTCTAACCGCAAGTCATGTAACAATGAACCTCATTTGCTTGATACGTTCAGTTCAATTGGAACAAATCGATTGAAGTGAAGTTTCTTATGCTTCATCAAACGCATTACTAAGTCTGAATTACGCGTCAAGAAGCTTTTTGGGTCCTCCATATACGTCGTTTTTATTTCTTCAAGTTAAAACCTTGAAGGTTAAATGGATAACTTAGGTTCTATACACAAGTCAGGTAACAGTGAACCTCATTAGCTTGATACGTTCAGTTCTTTTGGAACAAATCAATTGAAGTGAAGTTTTTTATACTTCATCAAACGCATTACGAAGTCTTAATTACGCGTCTATGAAGCTTATCGGGACCTCAATACACGTCGTTCTCATCACTTCAAGTTAAAACCTAGAAAGTTAAATAGATAACTTTGGTTCTATCCACAAGTCATGTAACAGTGACCATCATTTGCTTGATACGTTCAGTTCTTTTGGAACAAATCGATTGAAGTGAAGTTTCTTATACTTCATCAAACGCATTACTAAGTCTTAATTACGCGTCCATGAAGCTTATTGGGACCTCAATACACGTCGTTCTCATCACTTCAAGTTAAAACCTTGAAAGTTAAATGAATAACTTAGGTTCTAACCACAAGTCATGTAACAGTGAACCTCATTTGCTTGATACGTTAAGTTCTTTTGGAACAAATTGATTGAAGTGAAGTTTCTTATTCTTCGTCAAACGCATTACTAAGTCTTAATTACGCGTCCTATGAAGCTTATTGGGACCTCTAATACACGTCGTTCTCATCACTTCAAGTTAAAACCTTAAGGTTAAATGGATAACTTAGGTTCTAACCACAAGTCATGTAACAGTGAACCTCATTTGCTTGATACGTTTAGTTCTTTTGGAGCAAATCGATTGGAGTGAAATTTCTTGTCCTTCATCAAACGCATTACTAACTCTTAATTACGCGTCCATGAAGCTTATTAGGACCTCAAGACACGTTGTTCTCATCACTTCAAGTTAAAACCTTGAAAGTGAAATGGATAACTTAGATTCTAACCACAAGTAATGTAACAGTGAACCTCATTTGCTTGATACGTTCAGTTCTTTTGGAACAAATCGATTGAATTGAAGTTTCTTATTTTTTATCAAACGCATTACTAAGTCTTAATTACGCGTCCAGGAAACTAATTAGGTCCCCATAAACATAGTTTTCATCACTTCAAGTTAAAACCTTGAATATTAAATGGAAAACATAGGTTCTAACCACAAGTCATTGTAACAGTGAACCTCATTTGCTTGATACGTTCAGTTCTTTGGACAAACGATTGGGGGGGGGGGGGGGGGGGGGGGGGGGGGGAGTTATTTTTTTATACTTCATCAAACGCATTACTAAGTCTTAATTACGCATCCATGAAGCTTATTGGGGCCTCAATACACGTCGTTCTCATCACGTCAAGTTAAAACCTTGAAGGTGAAATGGATAACTTAGATTCTATTCATAAGTCATGTAACAGTGACCTCATTTGCTTGATACGTTCAGTTCTTTTGAACAAATCGATTGTAGTGAAGTTTTTATACTTCATCAAACGCATTACTAAGTCTTAATTACGCGTCCATGAAGCTTATTGGGACCTCAATACACGTCGTTCTCATCACTGTCAAAAGTTAAAACAAAACAAAAAAAAAAAAAAAACAAAAAAAAAAAAAAAAAAAAAAAAAAAAAAACAAAAAAAAAAAAAAAAAAAAAAAAAAAAAAAAAAAAAAAAAAAAAAAAAAAAAAAAAAAAAAAAAAAAAAAAAAAACAAAAAAAAAAAAAAAACGTCAAGTTAAAGCCTTGAAGGTAAAATGGATAACTTAGGTTCTAACCGCAAGTCATGTAACAATGAACCTCATTTGCTTGATACGTTCAGTTCTTTTGGAACAAATCGATTGAAGTGAAGTTTCTTATACTTCATCAAACGCATTACTAAGTCTTAATTACGCGTCAAGAAGCTTTTTGGGTCTCCATATACGTCGTTTTTATTTCCTTCAAGTTAAACCTTGAAGGTTAAATGGATAACTTAGGTTATATCCACAAGTCAGGTTACAGTGAACCTCATTAGCTTGATACGTTCAGTTCTTTTGGAACAAATCGATTGAAGTGAAGTTTTTTATACTTCATCAAACACATTACTAAGTCTTAATTACGCGGCTATGAAGCTTATTGGGACCTCAATATTCTCATCACTTCAAGTTAAAACCTTGAAAGTTAAAAGGATAACTTAGGTTCTATCCACAACTCATGTAACAGTGACCCTCATTTGCTTGATACGTTCAGTTCTTTTGGAACAAATCGATTGAAGTGAAGTTTCTTATACTTCATCAAACGCATTACTAAGTCTCAATTACGCATCTATGAAGCTTATTAGGACCTTAATACACGTCATTCTCATCACTTCAAGTTAAAACCTTGAAGGTTAAATGGATAACTTAGGTTCTAAACACAGGTCATTGTAACAGTGAATCTCATTTGCTTGATACGTTCAGTCCTTTTGGAACAAATCGATTGAAGTGAAGTTTCTTATACTACATCAAATGCAATACTAATTCTTAATTACGCGTCCATGAAGCATATTGGGACTTCAATACACGTCCTTCTCATCACTTTAAGTTAAAACCTTGAAGGTGAAATGGATAACTTAGATTCTAACCACAAGTCATGTGACAGTGAACCTCATTTGCTTGATACGTTCAGTTTTTTGGAACAAATCGATTGAAGTGAAGTTTCTTATTTTTCATCAAACGCAATACTAAGTCTTAATTACGCGTCCATGAAGCTTATTGGGTCTCCATACACATCGTTCTCATCACTTCAAGTTAAAACCTTGAAGGTTAATTGGATAACTTAGGTTCTATCCACAAGTCAATGTAACAGTGAACCTCATTTGCTTGATACGTTCAGTTCTTTTGGAACAAATCGATTGAAGTGAAGTTTCTTATACTTCATAAAACGCATTACTAATTCTTAATTACGCGTCCATGAAGCTAATTGGGACCTCAATACACGTCATTCTTATCAGGTCAAGTTAAAGCCTTAAAGGTAAAATGGATAACTTAGGTTCTAACCACAAGTAATTTAGCTAATGAACCTCATTTGCTTGATACGTTCAGTTCTTTTGGAACAAATCGATTGAAGTGAAGTTTCTTATATTTCATCAAACGCATTACTAAGTCTTAATTACACGTCCTAGAAGCTTTTTCGGTCTTCCATATTCATCACTTCAAGTTAAAGGCTGGAAGGTTAAATGGATAACATAGGTTCTATCCACAAGTCAGGTAACAGTGAACCTCATTTGCTTGATACGTTCAGTTCTTTTGGAACAAATTGATTGAAATGAAGTTTTTTATACTTCATCAAACGCATTACTAAGTCTTAATTACGCGTCTATGAAGCTTATTGGGACCTCAATACATTTCGTTCTCATCACTTCAAGTTAAAATCTTGAAGTTTAAATGGATAACTTATGTTCTAACCACAAGTCATGTAACAGTGAACCACATTTGCTTGATACGATCAGTTCTTTTGGAACGAATCGATTGAAGTGAAGCTTCTTATTCTTCGTCAAACGCATTACTAATTCTTAATTATGCGTTTATGAAGCTTATTGGGTCCTCCATACACGTCGTTTTGATCACTTAAAGTTAAAACCTTGAAGGTTAAATGGATAACTTAGGTTCTATCCACAAGTCAGGTAACAGTGAACCTCATATATTTGATACGTTCAGTTCTTTTGGAACAAATTGATTGAAGTGAAGTTTCTTATTCATCATCAAACGCATTACTAAGTCTTAACTTATGCGTCCATGAAGTTTATTGGGATCCTCCATACACGTCGTTCTCATCACTTCAAGTTAAAACCTTGAAGGCTTAAATGGATAACTTAGGTTCTAACTACAAGTCATGTAACAGTGGACCTCATTTGCTTGATACGTTCTGTTCTTTTGGAACAAATCGATTGAAGTGAAGTTTCTTATCCTTCATCCAACGCATTACTAAGTCTTAATTACGCGTCCATGAAGCTTATTAGGACCTCAATACACGTCGTTCACATCACTTCAAGTTAAAACCTTTAGGGTGAAATGGATAACTTAGATTCTAACCACAAGTCATGTAACAGTGAACCTCATTTGCTTGATACGTTTAGTTCTTTTAGAACAAATCGATTGGAGTGAAGTTTCTTATATTTCATCAAACGCATTACTAAGTTATCCATTTAACCTTCAAGGTTTTAACTTGAAGTGATGAGAACGACGTGTATGGAGGACCCAATAAGCTTCATCGACGCGTAATTAAGACTTAGTAATGTGTTTGATGAAGGATAAGAAACTTCACTTCAATCGATTTGTTCCAAAAGAACTGAACGTATCAAGCAAATTAGGTTCACTATTACATGACTTGTGGTTAGAATCTATGTTATCCATTTCACCTTCAAGGTTTTAACTTGACGTGATGAGAACGACGTGTATTGAGGTCCCAATAAGCTTCATGGATGCATATATAAGATTTAGTAATGCGTTTGATGAAGTATAAGAAAATTCACTTCAATCGATTTGTTCCAAAATAACTAAACATCAAAGGAGGTTCACTGTTACAATGACTTGTGGTTAGAACCTAAGTTATGCATTTAACCTTCAAGATTTTAACTTGAAGTGATGAGAACGATGTGTATGGAGGACCAAATAAGCTTCATGGACGCGTAATTAAGACTTAGTAATGCGTTTGATGAAGAATAAGAAACTTCGCACCAATCGATTTGTTCAAAAAGAACTGAATGTATCAAGCAAATGAGGTTCACTGTTGCATGACTTTTGGTTAGAACCTAAGTTATCCATTTAACCTTCAAGGTTTTAACTTGACGTGATGAGAACGACGTGTATGGATCACCCAATAAGCTTCATGGACGCGCAATTAAGACTTAGTAATGTGTTTGATAAAATATAAGAAACTTCACTTCAATCGCTTTGTTCCAAAAGAACTGAACGTATCAAGCAAATAAGGTTTACTGTTACATGACTTGTGGTTAGAACCTAAGTTATCCATTTATCCTTCAAGGTTTTAACTTGGAGTGATGAGAACGACGTGTATGGAGGACCCAATAAACATCATGGACGCGAAATTAAGACTTAGTAATTCTTTTGATGAAGAATAAGAGACTTCACTACAATCGATTTGTTCCTAAAGAACTGAACGTATCAGGCAAATGAGGTTCACTGTTACATGACTTGTGGTTAGAACCTAAGTTATCCATTTAACTTTCAAGGCTTTAACTGAACGTATCAAGCAAATGAGGTTCACTGTTACATGACTTTTGGTTAGAAAATAAATTATCCATTTTACCTTCAAGGCTTTAACTTGACGTGATGAGAACGACATGTATTGAGGTCTTAATAAGCTTCATTGACGCATAATTAAGAATTAGTAATGCGTTTGATGAAGTATAAGAAACTTCACTTCAATCGATTTGTTCCAAAAGAACTGAATGTATCAAGCAAATGAGGTTCACTAATACAATGACTTGTGGTTAGAACCTAAGTTATCAATTTAACCTTCAAGGTTTTAACTTGAAGTGATGAGAACGACGTGTATGGAGTACCTAATAAGCTTCATGGACGCGTAATTAAGACTTAGTAATTCGTTTGATGAAGGATAAGAAACTTCACTTCAATCGATTTGTTCCAAAAGAACTGAACGTATCAAGCAAATGATGTTCACTGTTACATGACTTGTGGTTTGAATCTATGTTATCTATTTAACCTTCAAGGTTTTAACTTGAAGTGATTAGAACGACGTGTATGGAGGACCCAATAAGCTTCATGGACGCATAATTAAGACTTAGTAATGCGTTTGTTGAAGAATAAGAAACTTCACTTCAATCGATTTGCTCTAAAAGAACTGAACGTATCAAGCAAATGAGGTTCACAGATACATGACTTGTGGTTAGAACCTAAGTTATCCATTTAAGCTTCTAGGTTTTAACTTGAAGTGATGAGAACGACGTGTAAGGAGGACCCAATAAGCTTCATGGATGCGTAATTAAGACTTAGTAATGCGTTTGTTGAAGAATAAGAAACTTCACTTTAATCGATTTGTTCCAAAAGAACTGAACGTACCAAGCAAATGAGGTTCACAGTTACTTGACTTGTGGTTAGAACCTAAGTTATCCATTTAAGCTTCTACGTTTTAACTTGAAGTGATGAGAACGACGTGTATGAAGGACCCAATAAGTTTCATGGACGCGAAATTATGACATAGTAATGCGTTTGATGAAGAATAAGAAACTTCACTTCAATCGATTTGTTCCAAAAGAACTAAACGTATCAAGGAAATGAGGTTCACTTGATGCGAACCTCGGATCGAAATGATCCGGGACCCGACAACAACGCGGAATAATTTAAAGGAATGCCTTTTTGATTCAAGAACAAAGTAAGGAACTAAGACCAAAATCGAATAATTCGATAGAACCCTAGTTATTAAAGCAGGAGCTTGACCCGAGCCATACCGGTTGGCTGAACCAAAACTATCAAAACTAGGAGCTTGACCCAGACCAAACTCGTTGGTAAGAACCAAAGCTATCAAGCAAGATTCTTCAAGCGTGACTTGAAGAAGATCGTTGTTCTTCGCAAAGAACTAAAGAGAAATCCTCTCTAAAAACTCAACTTTTTTAATTCAAACTTGTTCCTCTAAATCAAAAGTGTTTTGCCATTAAATAGGCTACACATGAAAATTAAATTAAATAATAAAAAAATAAAAATAAAATAACTAATAAAATCGTGAGATAATGATCCTTTGCATGATAAGATATCATATCACGTTTAAACTGCGTTTGAATATGATTTGAATTGATTTAAGTAGATTCTGTCGGATAAAATCTCTTATACGTGATTTGTTTGGGTTTGCATGTGCTTTTCATGTGACTTTTTAATTCTTGCACGTGCATGTGCATGGCACATGTAAATCTTCATGCATCTTTGGCCTCCCTTGCTTTAACTTGATTTTGTTTATCTTCAATCCTCGACACATTTAATAGTTTTAGATCAAGTTGTCGCGGCTCCTCTCTCCCTTGGATCTCTAAAATTAATCCTTGCAAGGCCTCATGCATCTTCTTAGCTTTGGACCGTGTCATTGGGCCGCCAATGTCCTCAATTGGATCGTTGCTCTTGGGCTTGGGCTTGGTCGCTGCTTGGATCACATCATTCCCTCCCTCTTCGAAAAGATTCGTCCTCGAATCTCCTGCTTCATATAAAGATAAGTCACTAACATTAAAAGACGCACTAACATTACCATATTCGCTAGGTAAGTCGATCTTGTAGGCATTGTCGTTTATGCGTTCAAGGACTTGAAATGGTCCATCTCCTCGTGGATGCAACTTGCTTTTTCGTTGATTTGGAAACCTCTCTTTTCGAAGATGTAGCCAAACCCAATCTCCGGGTTGAAATATAATCTTTTTACGGCTTTTGTTTGCTTGACATGCATAATGCTCATTTCTCTCTCGAATGTTCTTTTGTACTTTCATATGTAAGTCCCTAACAAATTTAGCTTTTTTCTTTCCATCAAAATTAACAAACTCGTTAGTAGGTAGAGATAAAATATCAAGAGGAGATAAAGGATTAAATCCATAAACAATTTCAAATGGTGAATATGAAGTAGTAGAATGAACAACTCTATTTGTAACATCCCTAAGACTGTACCCATTTTCCCGTACGATTATATTTTTTTTTTGTACTTAAAACTTTAACTAAACTCTAGGTGGAATTTAAACTGAAATCAGAATTGAAATCTAGTTCGTAACCCATTTAAAACAACTATAAATTTAATTTAAACTTAAAACATTTATTTAAAACCATAAAAAAACTAATTAAAACTATCGGCCAACAAACAAACGAAAACAGGGGTAGAAACGGAAAGTCCCCAAAAAATGAAGGGGCGATCGATAGCCCAAAAAGGGGCGATCGATCGCCCCATGGCGATCACACCCTGGCGATCGCTCGCGAGGTTGATCGCCCTTGGGCGATCCACTGCCCAGCGATCGCCACTGCCTGACGATCGCTCGGCATGCGCTCTGGAATTTCTTCCAGAGCGCAACCAATAAGGGCGAACGATCGCCCCTCCCTGGCGATCGTTCGGCAGCCCCTCTGCCTCCCCTTTCTTTTCTTTCTTCATTCTTTTCCTCGCGTCCCTGTACTCACATTACTCTTAACACCCAATATCACGATTCAACAATACAAATTCTATATCACTCTCAACCATATTTTTTCAACATTAACTCACCCATACGTCGCTCATAACTTCTCTCAAAACCAACTCAGAACACATTTAAAACATAATCTAATTCCATAAAAACAAATTGCGTGGATATGTTTAAAATCAAATCAAATCCTCCTGTTTTGAAATTATACAAACAGTTATAAAATTCGTTTCCAAAACATTTCATAACATCAAAACATAACCTAACAACTATATAGAACCAAACACTCTAAATGTTTCTAGCTGTATAAAGTTATCAAACAATCCCAAAACACCTAACCATACACCCACGGGTCATAACGCGTCGACTGCTCAGCACACTCCCACGGGCCATTCTCCATCAACTGCATCACACTTCAGGAGGAGGAACGTCGTCCTCACCTGGCTCGATGTCACCTAAAACGTCACCTACACCATACAGACACACTATGAGCTAAAGGCTCAGTAAATTCTACGTAAATGCAGATACGTGCAGTGCATATGGAGTTCGGAAATCATGCATAACATACAGAGCGTCGCAGACAGTATATCACCGAGATCTCATCCCCCTAACCGAAGGGGGCCCATCCAGCGGTCGGACTACCCCGTGCGGTTAGAGGAGGGGGGTACAAGCTTACAACACGTACAGCCATGCCTGAGCCCCACCTCGCGTTACCAGATAACAGATTACGTTCATTAATTACTGTAATACCCGGTCCTGTTAAACCGTTTCTCTATTCTTTTTTTAAAAAACTAATGACAATATTAAATGTAGGGTTAGTGGATGACTAGGCAAGGGTATAAGGGTAATTAGAAATCTAAAGGTGGATAACGTATTTAAGGAAACTATTATTGAAGTAGCCGCCACTGTTTTATTCCATTTCCTCCCCATTCTCAGCTCCTCAGCCTAGCAGAGCACGATAGCAGACCCCCCTTCGACTTTCTCTAGCGACTTCTTCCGAACTTGGTGAGTTTTGCCTCTATTTCTAGCTACATTGTATCTATTGTTTGTGGGAGGGATGATATTGAGGTTTTGGAGAATACAGTAAGTGAGGGTTAGTTCGGTTTAAGTCGAAATCGAGAATGCACAATGACTAGAGTTTCCCTTAGATTTATAGTGGTCTAGAATGAAGATTAGAGGGAATTTAATATATGCTCTGTCTACGGTTTTAGGTTGAGCAATACCCGAAGTGGTTAGCTACCCAGACAATTCCAGGAGATCCAAGTAAGTAATGTTTGCTTGTGCCTTCGGGCCTACATCACAAAACGTTAGGTTGTGTATTTACTTGGATATGTTTGTATGCCATGCATCATGTTTTCAAAATGTATACGAAAATGAATTTGAATACACATTGGTATGGAGAGGATTGAATGTGATGAAACAGCAAAGTGAATCAGATTTACTGTTAAGGGAATTAATCCGCCCCTTAATGAGACAGTGGATATATACTTTGGAAGAGCTGATCCAACTTCCAATTTCACAGGGGGATCTGAACATGTGAATCAGATTTACTGTTAAGGGAATTAATCCGCCCCTTAATGAGTCAGTGGATACATACTTTGGGAGAGTTGATCCGACTCCCAATTTCACAGGGGGATCTGAATTAGAAACGATGAATGAGCAACTGAGAGGAGAAAGTAAAAATTGCATGATTAGGAGTTTATGTTTCAGTAATTCATTTCATTTTGCATTACTTACTTAGCATTAGGCTAATAGATGAGTTTTGTGATGTAGGTGAAGAAGTGACAGCAGGTGTGTTTACTGAGTTCACTGAGGACTAGTCGGGTTGGAGGAGTACACTTATTCAATGTTCTGGCAGCTGACGGGGCGGTTTAACTGATGTCTGTCAGTGTGGAGGACTAGTAGTCAAGGATTCAGTCTGAGTATGTTGAGTTCTCATGACAGTAGGAATTTTAGCATTTTGAATACGTTTTGAAATTTACTGATTTTAGCAGTCTGTTGAGTTTTAAATGTTGGTTTTTATCGGATTTGATTAATGCTATGGCTTGAGTCGTTCCTGAATGGTCTTTGGGAAGTAAGTAAATTCTTTTCTGTGGATAGTGTTGTGTTTCTTTTCTACCGGATGATGTTGAGTGTTTTGTTTGTCGGATGATATAGGTGTTTTGTTTGTCGTCTAGTGCCCGGATGAGAGGGATCATCCGGCTGACGTCACCGGTAGATGTAGGGTAAAGTCGATCGGATGAGAGAGATCATCCAGCTGACGTCACCGGTAGATGAAGGATATATTTTGTCGCTTAGTGACCGGATGACAAATTTTATGTTTTGTCGTTTAGTGACCGGATGACAAATTTTATGTTTTGTCGTTTAGTGACCGGATGACAAATTTTATGTTTTGTCGTTTAGTGACCGGATGACAAATCTTGTGCTTTGTCGTTTAGTCACCGGTGGATGTCTTCGAGTAGCCTTTCCCTTTTGTTGACTTTGTTCGGCGGTCGATGAAATTGACTTTTGAAATCTTTAAATTATTTTACGAGTTAAACCTTTGCTTCTCAACTGATTGATTCTTAATATTGCCAACGATTATTTTAACATGGCTTTGTTTAATTTTACTTTTGTTTAAACGATTTCCGCTGCAAGTTTTCGTGTTTTGTCAAATTTCAAATTCTGAAATTTTCAACGAAGTTTTAAATTTGGCCCAAGTGTTTCTTAGTAATATTCGGGGTTTTGAGTAACAAACCGGGTTCAGGGAATCGGGGTGTGATAGTGTGGTATCAGAGACATTCAGTTAAACCGTTCAAAAGATTACTCGTCAGTGCCGATCGTTGCATGGGAGTACTCCAACAACTGTAAGTGTTTATGTTAGCCTTAGTAATTAGATGTTTATAAAATAGTTAACCCTGCGCAGGAATATAGCAAAATGTCTCGACGACCAGGAAGGCCAAGAGTGCAGAGAGAGACACCAACTCCGGGAAGCGCAGAGGATTCTAGTGTAATCGGACAGTTGACGGATCTAGTGCGATAGCAGGCAGAATTAATGCGCCAACAATCCGATCAACTAGGAGTACTGCTGAACCGAGAGGTACAAGGAAGTGCCAACTCGGGTTCTAGCAACGAGCATTCCGGGGATAGATTTCGGAGACTAAGACCACCCACGTTTGATGGTCAGTCATCTGATCCTGTTGTGGCTGAAGGGTGGCTTAGGAAGATAGAGAGCATGTTTAGGTGCGCCAGCATTGGAGAAGGAGATAAGGTCACGTTAGCAACATTTCACTTGGCTGGCGAAGCTCAACTCTGGTGGGAAACAGTTGAAACCACCACTGACATTCTGACTATGACTTGGTCACAGTTTAAGGACATCTTCTATGAGAAATATTTTAACAGCACGGTCCAAACCGCAAAGAAGTTGGAATTTCTGAATTTGAAGCAGACAGGGTCGGTGGCTGAGTACAGTAGGCAATTTGAGTCCTTGTCCAGGTTTGCTGGACACTTTGCTCATAAGGACGAGGATAAGGTGTTCAAATTTGTGCATGGACTGAAGCCGGAGATTTATCAGGGAGTCAAATTCTGTGGCATTAAAGGTTTAACGTTCAGCGAAGTTGTGTCCACTGCTCTGGAAGTGGAAGAGGTTGAAAGGAAGTGTGCTGGACTAAAGGAGACCCCGCAAAGGTTTAACCAGCCACACCAGCAAAGGGGAACAAAGAGGCCAAGTGAGGGCCAAAATAGCCAAGGAGCAGGGGGAAGGGTGCAAAATGTCAGGAAATTTCCCCAGTGTCCAAAGTGCCTGAAGAACCACCCGGGAGAATGTAGACTGGGCTTGGGAAAGTGCTTCAACTGTGAGGAAGTTGGACATACGTTCAAAGAGTGTTCAAAGCCTAGAGTCACCAGATGCTATAATTGTAACAAAGTCGGCCATATTAGCAGAGACTGTCCAGTTCCTAAGAGTGGTCCTGCTATGATTAAACCAAGAATATTCTCCATGATGGAGTCGGGTGAAGAACAGTCTGCCGTAGTGTCAGGTACTATATTGATCAACTCTGTGCCTGCTTTTACTTTGATAGATTCTGGTGCAACGCATTCGTTTATAGCATCTACATTTGCTGCTAAATTAGATGTACCGTTTACCCCTTCCATGCATGTGTTTAATGTTACCTTACCCTCTGGTGAGCGCATGCACTCTAACCGAGTGATGCTTGACAGAGATGTGTTAGTAGGAAGTGTGAGTCTACCTGCTGATCTCATCATTATGGATATAATGGGATTTGATGTAATTCTAGGAATGGATTGGCTGTTTAAGCATTATGCCACGATTGATTGTAGGACTGGAATAGTTAGTTTCTGATGTGAATCAGAGTGCAACCAACTTCAAGCCCAAAGTTAAAGATCCATGTCAAGATATTGGAGGTCCAATGACAAGATCAAGAATCAAGAAAATGCAAGAAGCCTTAAATGGATTGATTATAGAAATCCAAGAGAAAGATTCTTTCCAAAAAGAGCTGAAATTAATAAATTTGTTAAGTATTGAAGAGGATGCTTGCGAAGAAAAGAAGGCCAAAGATACTTGAAAACTACCCAAAGATTAGTGGCAAGAGAGATGGAAGCACAACAACAAAACAAATTTGGCAAGCAATTATTTCCTAATTATAGTTTTAGAAAGTTTCTTAATTATAGTTTTAGAAAGTTTCTTAATTATAGTTTTAGAAAGTTTCTTAATTATAGTTTTAGAAAGCTTTCCTAATCATAGATTTAGAAAGTTTTCCTAAGTATTATTTTAGAAAGTTTCCTAATTATCGTTTTAGTAATATTTCCTAATTACTTTTAGGATATTTTGTAGCCTATTTAAAGGCATAGGCGCTTCAACATTATTAAGCAATATACATGATTTTGAGTTACTCTTTGTGAGAATTTTCTCTTTTGTTCTTTGTGAAGAACTAGATCTTCTTCAAGTCAAAACTTGAAAGATCAACTTGATAGCTTTGGTTCTAACCACAAGTTCGGTTACGGGTCAAGCTCCTTGTTTGATAACTTTAGTTCCGTCGGCAAGGTTCGATTGGGGTCAAGTTCCTTATACTTGATTTCACAGGCGTTCTTGAGTTTCTAATTCCGCGTTGTTGAAGGGTCTCGGGTTTCATATACCCGTGGTTCTCATCAGTTTCCAACCCCCTGGTAGTTTGAGGCATACCTTTCAAGCCTCAGAGAAGAGTAAGGAAATGACTGTAATGACTTCTGTCAATTGTAGACCCTCCCAGTGTAGAGAGTATTTGTGTTTCTTAGCTAGTGCTTTAAACATACAACTAGTGGAGAAATCAAGTCCCAAAAATGTCTTAGTTGTCCAAGACTTCCCTGAAGTATTCTTAGATGACCTTCCAGGCTTGCCACCAGATAGGGAAATCGAATTTGTTGTGGATGTTTACCCCGGAGCCGAGCCTGTGTCTAAAAATCCATATAGACTAGCACCAACAGAACTCAAAGAGTTAAAGAAACAATTGGAGGATCTGTTGGAGAAAGGGTTCATACGCCCTAGCTTTTCACCATGGGGTGCACCGGTCCTCTTTGTCAAGAAGAAAGATGGATCTATGTGCATGTGCATTGATTATAGAGA
This sequence comes from Begonia masoniana, assembly GCA_022432975.1. NCBI lineage: Eukaryota > Viridiplantae > Streptophyta > Magnoliopsida > Cucurbitales > Begoniaceae > Begonia > Begonia masoniana. The sequence continues at coordinate 21,797,402 of CM039503.1, read as the reverse complement.
ATTGAATAAGTTAACTGTTAAGAATAAATACCCTCTGCCGAGAATTGATGACTTATTTGACCAGCTTAGGGGTGCAAGAGTTTTCTCTAAGATTGACCTTAGATCCGGTTATTATCAGCTGAAGGTTAAATCTGAGGATATCCCAAAGACTGCCTTTCACACGAGGTATGGACATTATGAGTTTTTAGTTATGTCTTTTGGTCTGACAAATGCACCAGCAGCCTTCATGGATCTCATGAATAGGGTGTTTCACGAGTATTTGGACAAGTTTGTCATTGTATTCATAGATGACATTCTAATCTATTCTAGTACTAAAGATGAGCATGCAAAACATTTGGGTTTAGTGTTAGAAGTACTGAGAAGGCACCAACTTTATGCCAAGTTTTCCAAGTGTGAATTTTGGTTGGACCAAGTTCACTTTTTAGGACATGTCATCTCTGGAGATGGCATATCTGTGGATCCAGCTAAGGTCCAGGCAGTTAAGGAATGGCCCCAACCGAGGAATGCTACGGATGTCAGAAGTTTCCTTGGATTGGCTGGGTATTACAGGAAATTTATCGAAGGATTCTCAAAGATTGCAACATCCCTTACCCGATTAACTAGGAAGAACGTAAAATATGTGTGGACTGAGGATTGCGAGCATAGTTTCCAAACTTTGAAGCAGAAGCTGACCAATGCTCCAATTCTGACCCTCCCTGTCGAGAATGGTAAGTTTAGCATTTATTGTGATGCTTCCAAGATCGGTCTAGGTTGTGTGTTAATGCAGGATGGTAAAGTGATAGCTTATGCCTCTAGACAGTTGAAGGTCCATGAGAAAAATTACCCTACACATGACTTAGAATTAGCTGCAGTGGTATTCGCACTTAAGATTTGGAGGCATTACCTGTATGGACAATCTTGTGAGATATTTTCAGATCATAAGAGCCTGAAATACATTTTCACGCAAAAGGAACTGAATATGAGGCAGCGTAGATGGTTAGAATTTGTCAAAGATTATGATTTCGAGATTAAGTACCACCCCGGCAAGGCGAATGTAGTGGCTGATGCTTTGAGTACAGTGACTCCTTCAGTCTCTGCATTGATTTTAGATATACCAATAGCTTTAGAGACTGAATTCCACAGATTTAACATGGAAGCCGTGTCTAGTGTGTCAGCCATGCTTTCGACCATATCTTTAAGGCCTACCATTTTGGAGAGAATAAAGGAAGTTCAAATGAATGACCCTGAATGCAATGAATATAAGTTGGGCATGGATTCTACTGGCAAGTTGGATTTCAACTGCTCAGCCGATGGAATTCTCAAGTTTCGAAATAGATGGTTTGTTCCGGCTGATACTGAACTTAGAAAGGAAATCTTATCCGAGGCACATTCCTCCAGGCTCTCTGTTCATCCTAGAAGTACAAAGATGTACAGAGATCTCAAACAACATTATTGGTGGCCAGGTATGAAGAGAAGTGTGGCGGAGTATGTGGAGACATGTCTGATCTGCCAGCAAGTCAAAGCTGAACATCAGAGGCCTGCTGGAACATTGCAACCCTTACCAGTTCCCGAATGGAAATGGGAACAAATAGCTATGGATTTTGTTATGGGATTACCTAGAACAGCAAAGGGACATGATGCAATCTGGGTAATAGTCGATCGTTTAACCAAATCTGCTCACTTTCTGCCAATAAAGGTAACATACTCGATGGATCAACTGGCAGAGTTGTATGTGCACGAAGTGGTTAGACTGCATGGAGTTCCAAGCACCATAGTTTCAGACCGAGACTCCAGATTTACATCCAAGTTCTGGAAAAGTTTGCACAAGGCTATGGGAACACAGCTTAGTTTTAGCACAGCCTTTCATCCTCAAACTGATGGACAATCCGAGAGAACTATCCAAACCTTGGAGGATATGCTCCGAGCATGTGTATTGGATTTTCAAGGATCTTGGAGTGGATACTTACCATTGGTCGAGTTCTCTTACAATAACAGCTTCCAAGCAACAATAGGCATGGCACCATACGAAGCATTATATGGACGAAAGTGCAGATCTCCATTATATTGGGATGAAGTTCGAGAAGCACGGTTGATTGGTCCTGATATTGTGCAGCAGACAGTGGAGAAGATTGCTCTTATCCGACAAAGAATCTTAACAGCTCAAAGTCGGCAGAAAAGCTACGCAGACAAAAGACGAAGAGAATTAGAGTTTGATGTAGGTGATGAGGTTTTCCTTAAAGTGTCACCTTTCAAAGGAGTTGTGAGGTTTGGGAAAAGAGGCAAGTTGAACCCCAGGTATATTGGACCTTTCCAAATCGTGAAGAGAATTGGGAAGTCAGCATATCAACTTCTGCTACCAGCCTCTCTGGAGGGAATTCATAATGTGTTTCATGTTTCCATGCTGAATAAATGTGTTAGAGATCCTTCACAGATTATGGAACAGCAGAGCATTGAAGCCCTTCCTACTCTTGCATATGTGGAGAAACCAGTAAGGATCTTGGACTATGCAGTGAAGGTATTGCGCAACAAAGAAGTTCCACTAGTGAAAGTCTTATGGCACAATCAGAACATAGAGGAGACAACTTGGGAGCGTCAGCAAGACATGATGGACCAACATCCAGAATTATTTAGGTACTGAATTTTGAGGACAAAATTCTTTTAAGGAGGGTAGATTGTAATACCCGGTCCTGTTAAACCGTTTCTCTATTCTTTTTTTTAAAAACTAATGACAATATTAAATGTAGGGTTAGTGGATGACTAGGCAAGGGTATAAGGGTAATTAGAAATCTAAAGGTGGATAACGTATTTAAGGAAACTATTATTGAAGTAGCCGCCACTGTTTTATTCCATTTCCTCCCCATTCTCCGCTCCTCAGCCTAGCAGAAGCACGATAGGAGACCCCCCTTCGACTTTCTCCAGCGACTTCTTCCGAACTTGGTGAGTTTTGCCTCTATTTCTAGCTACATTGTATCTATTGTTGGTGGGAGGGATGATATTGAGGTTTTGGAGAATACAGTAAGTGAGGGTTAGTTCGGTTTAAGTCGAAATCGAGAATGCACAATGACTAGAGTTTCCCTTAGATTTATAGTGGTCTAGAATGAAGATTAGAGGGAATTTAATATATGCTCTGTCTACGGTTTTAGGTTGAGCAATACCCGAAGTGGTTAGCTACCCAGACAATTCCAAGAGATCCAAGTAAGTAATGTTTGCTTGTGCCTTCGGGCCTACATCACAAAACGTTAGGTTTGTATTTACTTGGATATGTTTGTATGCCATGCATCATGTTTTCAAAATGTATACAAAAATGAATTTGAATACACATTGGTATAGAGAGGATTGAATGTGATGAAACAGCAAAGTGAATCAGATTTACTGTTAAGGGAATTAATCCGCCCCTTAATGAGACAGTGGATATATACTTTGGAAGAGCTGATCCAACTTCCAATTTCACAGGGGGATCTGAACATGTGAATCAGATTTACTGTTAAGGGAATTAATCCGCCCCTTAATGAGTCAGTGGATACATACTTTGGGAGAGTTGATCCGACTCCCAATTTCACAGGGGGATCTGAATTAGAAACGATGAATGAGCAACTGAGAGGAGAAAGTAGAAATTGCATGATTAGGAGTTTATGTTTCAGTAATTCATTTCATTTTGCATTACTTACTTAGCATTAGGCTAATAGATGAGTTTTGTGATGTAGTTGAAGAAGTGACAGCAGGTGTGTTTACTGAGTTCACTGAGGACTAGTCGGGTTGGAGGAGTACACTTATTCAATGTTCTGGCAGCGGACGGGGCGGTTTAACTGATGTCTGTCAGTGTGGAGGACTAGTAGTCAAGGATTCAGTCTGAGTATGTTGAGTTCTCATGACAGTAGGAATTTTAGCATTTTGAATACGTTTTGAAATTTACTGATTTTAGCAGTCTGTTGAGTTTTAAATGTTGGTTTTTATCGGATTTGATTAATGCTATGGCTTGAGTCGTTCCTGAATGGTCTTTGGGAAGTAAGTAAATTCTTTTCTGTGGATAGTGTTGTGTTTCTTTTCTACCGGATGATGTCGAGTGTTTTGTTTGTCGGATGATATAGGTGTTTTGTTTGTCGTCTAGTGCCCGGATGAGAGGGATCATCCGGCTGACGTCACCGGTAGATGTAGGGTAAAGTCGATCGGATGAGAGAGATCATCCAGCTGATGTCACCGGTAGATGAAGGATATATTTTGTCGCTTAGTGACCGGATGACAAATTTTATGTTTTGTCGTTTAGTGACCGGATGACAAATTTTATGTTTTGTCGTTTAGTGACCGGATGACAAATTTTATGTTTTGTCGTTTAGTGACCGGATGACAAATCTTGTGCTTTGTCGTTTAGTCACCGGTGGATGTCTTCGAGTAGCCTTTCCCTTTTGTTGACTTTGTTCGGCGGTCGATGAAATTGACTTTTGAAATCTTTAAATTATTTTACGAGTTAAACCTTTGCTTCTCAACTGATTGATTCTTAATATTGCCAAAGATTATTTTAACATGGCTTTGTTTAATTTTACTTTTGTTTAAACGATTTCCGCTGCAAGTTTTCGTGTTTTGTCAAATTTCAAATTCTGAAATTTTCAACGAAGTTTTAAATTTGGCCCAAGTGTTTCTTAGTAATATTCGGGGTTTTGAGTAACAAACCGGGTTCAGGGAATCGGGGTGTGATAATTACAGTACATGAGATGTGGTATCGGCCAGACCCTTAATCGGCCCGCACGATAGATCAATAGCCCCCAATTTCTTGGCCACAACGGTATTATGAAAACATCGTGCAGAAATTCATTTGTATGCTTAGTTTAAAATACGTGATGCATGAACAGTTCAATATACATGTAAACAAACAAGCATGCGTACCATCAAGACTGTAAAGGAAATAACCTACAAAATGTTTAAACCTAACTACCCAACCAAAGCAATTTAAAACAAACAATCCACTAAGATCCTCGACGCTACATCGAAGTACAGTGTAGACCAATCGGTCAGAGTAAGTCACGAGAACTTACCTCGTGTCCGTTGCAGCTCAAGCTCCGTCCACGAGCGTTGTTTGTCTGAGGCATAACAACACAACGGTTGATGTCAAAATGAGATTTAAACTGTTAAACGTCCGAATTTAATGAAACCTTAACTAAGGAATTCTCCTAAATACTAACTTAACTCAACGAGGCATTTTTATTCAACAAATAACATTCAATACCTCAAAATCAACATCGACGAGTTTTCCCCCAAAACTCAGAAATTGATAATTCTCTAACATTCGTCCTAAATCGATTAACTTTATCCAATAACGTTCAATACGTTCATAATACTCAAAACTACGGCGAACCTATCGATTACGAACCCTAAATCGTGTTTTTAACGAAAACCTAAACGAAACCCTAACGTTCTAACTCCATGAAAACCGAAAACTAACACCCTAAAACCATAGATTCGTACCTAGGGTTGAGTTTGGTGAAGAAAACACGAAGAATGGACGACGAACGGAGGAGGAATCGTCAACGGAATGGAGAGAAGCCGTGAGGATCGCCGGAGGAGAAAAATCGCACAGGAGAAAGAGATGGCGTGGAGAAGAAGAAGAAGAATTATGTTTTAATTCAATTTTTAACCTTGCAAATTACTATTTTGCCCTTCGCACTAAATTCTATTTGTTTCGTCCTTTGTTTCCTTAATTAACCGACGATTCGGTTTCTCCAAATTTTCTTACTTCACCAATAACTTCAATTTACTGCCAGCGCTCCATTAAAACTGTCCGTTCGCAATTCGGACCTCGTTTACTATTTTTACCAAAATGTCCTTTATATTACGTTAAACGTAATTACTTGGAATTAAGCATTTCTACTCCGAAAAATCCCATAAATTCCTTGAAATTCCTATTAATCATTAGGATTCTAATGACGCTTCCTTTTCGTAAAACGAGCTTGATTAGACATATTTATAAAAATGCCAATATATATTATAATATGAAATACCGTACAGGCTGGATATTACATTCCACCCACCTTATTTAGAATTTTGTCCACAAAATTAAATCATACAAACAACTCAGGATATTTAGTCATCATATCCTGCTGTCGCTCCTATGAAGCCTCTTCCACCTCGTGGTTCCGCCATAAGACCTTGACTAGCGGAATCTCTTTAATGCGCAATACTTTGATGGAAGTCTCCAAAATACGCACCGGCCTCTCCTCATAAGTCAAGGTGGGCTGTACCTTGATCTCTGTAGTCTCGACGACATGTGATGGGTCGCGTAGGCACTTCCGAAGCATCAATATGTGAAATATATCATGGATACCCTCCATAGACGCCGGAAGCTGTAATCTGTACGCCAACTTCCCGATCCTCTTCAGAATAGGAAAGGGCCCCACATAACGAGGGTTTAACTTGCCCCTTCTTCCAAATCTCGCAACGCCTTTAAACGGAGAAATTTTAAGATAAACCTCGTCACCTTCTTCAAATTCTAGCTCTCTAAGTCTCGTGTCAGCATAGCTCTTCTGTCTGCTCTGAGCTACCTCTATACGCTGTCTGATAACGGCAATCTTCTCTGCCGTTTGCTGTAGAATCTATGGACCAACGACGCTGGCCTCGCCAACCTCGTCCCAATACAACGGAGACCTACATTTGCGACCATACAGCGCCTCGTACGGAGCCATGCCAATAGTAGCCTGGTAGCTATTGTTATACGAGAACTCAATCAAAGGCAAATATCGGCTCCACAAGCCCTGAAACTCCAGCACACAAGCTCTGAGCATATCCTCAAGAATCTAATTCGTCCTCTCTGTCTGACCATCAGTCTGAGGATGAAATGCTGTGCTGAAATTAAGCAGAGTCCCCATAGCTCTGTGCAGACTCTTCCAGAACTTCAATGTAAATCTCGGATCTCTGTCTGAAACAATCGAAACTGGCACACCGTGTAGTCTGACAATCTCCTGCACATACAGTTCGGCGAGCTGATCCATCGAAGAAGTCATCTTCACAGATAAGAAGTGGGCCGACTTTGTCAATCGGTCCACGATAACCCATATGTCGTCATGGCCCTTCGTCGTCCTCGGGAGCCCCACAATAAAATCCATGGAGATCTGCTCCTACTTCCACTCCGGAATCGGCAGTGGCAATAATGTTCCGGCCGGTCTCTGGTGCTCTGCCTTTACCTACTGGCAGACTAGACAGGTTTCAACGTACTTGGCGACCTCTCTCTTCATGTTTGGCCACCAGAAATGTTGCTCCAAATCCCGGTACATCTTAGTACTTCCCGGGTGCACAGAATACGCCGAAGAATATGCCTCGGCCAATACCTCTTTCTTCAGATCCTCGTCGTTTGGCACGTACCACCTATGCCTGAACTTCAGAATACCATCCTCTGATAAATGAAAATCTGACGAGTCTCCCAATGTCACGCTGGATCGAAGCTTCTCACACTCCGTATCATTCTGCTGAGGCTCACGTATCCGATCTAGAATAGTCGGCCTGAGAGAAATGTTGGTGAGCATACTGGAAAACTCTGCCACTATCTCCACGTCGAACCTCTCAATCTCAGACCGCAGCGTAACTGACATCGCTGCTAATGAAGGCTGACTCGTAGAAGGCACTCTACTCAAAGCATCAGCAACCTTGTTCGCCTTTCCTGGATGGTACTTGATATCAAAATAGTAATCTTTGACGAACTCGAGCCATCGTCTCTGTCGCATATTCAGCTTCTTCTGCGTAAATAGATACTTCAAGCTCTTGTGGTCTGAGAATATCTCGCACTGCTGGCCATATAAATAATGTCTCCATATCTTCAGTGCGAAGACCACAACTGCTAACTCAAGGTCGTGCGTAGGGTAGTTCTGCTCGTACGGCTTCAGCTGCCGAGAAGCATATGAAATAACTCTCCCCTCCTGCATCAATACACAGCCGAGTCCCACTCCAGACGCGTCACAATAAATACTAAACTTGTCACCTTCAATAGGTAGCACCAGTACTGGAGCGGTGGTCAATCTCTGCTTTAACTCCATAAAACTATCATCACAAGCAGACGACCATATAAACCTCTCGTTCTTCCAAGTCAGTCGTGAAAGAGGAAGTACGATTTTTGAGAATCCCTCTATAAACTTCCGATAATAGCCAGCTAATCCGAGAAATCCACGCACCTCACGTACGTTCTTCGGCTGTGGCCAATCTCTGACCACCTGAACTTTACTCGGATCAACAGAAACTCCATCCTGCGATATAACATGGCCAAGAAAACTGATCTAATCCAACCAAAATTCGCATTTGGAGAACTTCGGATACAACTGGTGCTGACATAGGGTCCTCAGAACAATCCTCAGATGCTCCTCGTGTTCTTCCTTCGTCTTAGAGTAGATCAGAATGTCGTCAATGAAAACCACCATGAACTTGTCCAGATACTCCTTGAAGACACGGTTCATCAAATCCATAAACGCTGCAGGGGCATTAGTAAGTCCAAAAGACATGACAAGGAACTCATAATGCCCATACCTCGTTCGGAATGCCATCTTCGGTATATCATCCTTCCGGACCTTCAGCTGATTGTAACCCGAGCGTAGATCAATCCTCGAAAATACTCGGACACCTTGCAGCTGATCAAATAAATCATCAATCAGGGGCAGTGGATACTTATTCTTCACTGTAAGTTTGTTCAACTCCCTGTAATCAATGCACATCCTGAGGGTCCCGTCCTTCTTCTTAACAAACAGAATGGGCGCACCCCAAGGCGATACACTGGGTCGAATAAATCTCTTCTCTAACAACTCGTCAAGCTGAGTCCTCAGCTCTCTTAACTCAGCTGGTGCCATTCGATACGGGTTTTTAAACCTCGGCGCGGAGTTTGGATAGACATCAATAGTGAACTCGATCTCCCGGTCTGGTGGTAACCCGGGAAGATCATCAAGAAAGATCCCAGAGAACTCTCTGACAACAGGAATGTCGCTCGGCTTTTCTCCGCTGAGAAACTGACAATCAAATACAGAGGCCAAATAAATAGAGCACGCACCTTTAAACTGCTCGTTGACCTTCATAGAATAAGAAATAGGCGAGCTACTCAATCGGTTCATCGCCTGATAAGAAAACTCGGCTTTACCAGGGGGTCGGAAAGTCACAATCCCGGATCGACAATTGATGGTGGCGAAGTGCTGTGACAGCCAGTCCATCCCTAAGATCAGGTCATAGTGTTCTATGCCCATAACAATAAGGCGAGCATAGAGGGTACTGTTCCCAATCGAGATAATATTGCCCTAGACAACATAACCTGACTGCATACGCTCTCCCGAAGGTAGCATCACACTATATTCGCATTCTGCTAACTCAGGCGCAAGCTTCGGTCTAGACACACAAACAGTGGAAACAAAAGAGTGCGTAGCCCCCGTGTCTAACAAAGAAAATACAGCTACGCCCATAATCAATATAGTACCTGCGATCACTCCAGGCTCAATAAATGCGAAGATCCTCGGCATAACTCTCCTCTTATCACCGCCTGACATATCTCGGCCGGGCTTCGGGCAATCCTTGACGTAATGGCCAAGCTCTCCACATCTGAAACATCTATTAGTGCCAACACGGCACTCACCACTGTGCTCCCTCTGGCATATGGGACACCACGGTATCTGAGAAGCCCCCTGCACTTGCTTCCCTTTGCCCCGATCGTTACCTCCTTCAAGAGGCCTCTTCACACCCCTCTGCTGCTGCTGGGGCTGTGCTTTAGGCTGCCAACCTCTGTTCTGTGACTGAGGTCGAATCTCACGGAAGAAGCCCTTAGCTGGCTCCCTCGGTCTAACACAAGTAGCTCTGGCAGCCTCAATATCCAGAGCTCTAGCTATGACATCAGAATAGGGCACATCGATAATACCTGATACAACAACGTGCATCTGAATCTCTGGATTAAGTCCCTCCATAAACTGGTGCACCTTCTCTTCATTGTCGCTGACAAGGCGCGGAGCAAATCGCGATAAGGCCTCGAACCTCCGGATATACTCTGCAACTGAACCTGTCTGCTTCAGCTGCGTAAACTTATTTCTCTTCGCCACTCTCACAGCACGGCTGAAATACTTATCGAAGAATATGGTCCTAAATCGCTCCCATGTCATAACAGATACATCCGTCGTTACCTTGATCGAGTCCCACCAGAAACGGGCATCCATCGCTAAGTGAAAGGTAACATAAGCCACCTTACTCCCGTTCCCAACCTCGGCGTACCCTAGCATATCCTCCATAACCCGAATCCACTCCTCCGCAACAGTCGGATCCGACGATCGGCCGTCGAACACTGGAGGTCGCAGACTTTGGAACTTCTGCATACCCTGACTATTGGGAACTATCAAATCCTGGGCCCTCTGATTTTCCCGATTCACTAAGTCAGCAATTTGTTGTGCTTGCCGGTCCATATGCTGAGACTGGCGATCTATTAATTCCATAAACCGATCTAGCGCGTCATCTCTAGGATCCTTTCCTTGAACCATCCTTATAAAAATCCTATAAAATCAAAACAATAATCCTAAGAAACAAAATCAGATAAAACTATAAATAGACTTACAGTTGATGAAGGATGTCCGCGTAGTGGCTGTGCAGTCGAGCAGTCTACAGAACCGATTTTAAAACCTGGGCTCTCTGATACCATAACTGTAACATCCCTAAGAATGTACCCATTTTTCCGTACGATTATATTTTTTTTTTGTACTTAAAACTTTAACTAAACTCTAGGTGGAATTTAAACTGAAATCAGAATTGAAATCTAGTTCGTAACCCATTTAAAACATGGGCAATCCAGGTTGATCGCCCTTGGGCAATCCACTGCCCAGCGATCGCCACTGCCTGGCGATCGCTCGGCATGCGCTCTGGAATTTCTTCCAGAGTGCAACCAATAGGGGCGAACGATCGCCCCTCCCTAGCGATCGTTCGGCAGCCCCTCTGCCTCCCCTTTCTTTTCTTTCTTCATTCTTTCCTTGCGTCCCTGTACTCACATTACTCTTAACACCCAATATCACGATTCAACAATACAAATTCTATATCACTCTCAACCATACTTTTTCAACATTAACTCACCCATACGTCGCTCATAACTTCTCTCAAAACCAACTCAGAACACATTTAAAACATAATCTAATTCCATAAAAACAAATAGCGTGGATATGTTTAAAATCTAATCAATCCTCCTGTTTTGAAATTATACAAACAGTTATAAAATCCGTTTCCAAAACATTTCATAACATCAAAACATAACCTAACAACTATACAGAACCAAAAACCCTAAATGTTTCTAGCTGTATAAAGTTATCAAACAATCCCAAAACACCTAACCATACCACCCCGGGTCATAACGCGCCGAATGCTCAGACACTCCACGGGCCGAGCTCCATCAACTGCATCACACTTCAGGAGCGGACCGTGACCTCGCCGGGCTTCGGGCACTCCTTGACGTAATGGCCAGCTCTCCACATCTGAAAATCTATTAGTGCCAACACGGCACTCACCACTGTGCTCCCTCCGGCATATGGGACACCCACGGTATCGAGAAGCCCCTGCACTTGCTCCCTTTGCCCCGATCGTTAACATCCTTCAGAGGCCGTCTTCACAACCCTCTGCTGCTGGCTGGGGCTGTGCTTTAGGCTTGCCAACCTCTGTTCTGTGCCTGTATGCCGAATCTCACAGGAAGAAGCCCTTAGCGTGGCTCCCTCGGTCTAACACCAATAGCTCTGGCACCGTCATATCCAGAGCTCCGAGCTATGACATCAGAATAGGGCACATCGTAAACCTGCTACAACAACAGTGCATCCAAATCTCTGGATTAGTCCCGCCAGTAAACTGGTGCACCTTCTCTTCATTGTCGCTGACAAGGCGCGGAGCAAATCGCGATAAGGCCTCGAACCTCCGGATATACTATGCAACTGAACCTGTCTGCTTCAGCTGCGTAAACTTATTTCTCTTCGCCACTCTCACAGCACGGCTGAAATACTTATCGAAGAATATGGTCCTAAATCGCTCCCATGTCATAACAGATACATCCGTCGTTACCTTGATCGAGTCCCACCAGAAACGGGCATCCATCTCTAAGTGAAAGGTAACATAAGCCACCTTACTCCCGTTCCCAACCTCGGCGTACCCTAGCATATCCTCCATAACCCGAATCCACTCCTCCGCAACAGTCGGATCCGACGATCGGCCGTCGAACACTGGAGGTCGCAGACTTTGGAACTTCTGCATACCCTGACTATTGGGAACTATCAAATCCTGGGCCCTCTGATTTTCCCGATTCACTAAGTCAGCAATTTGTTGTGCTTGCCGGTCCATATGCTGAGACTGGCGATCTATTAATTCCGTAAACCGATCTAGCGTGTCATCTCTAGGATCCTTTCCTCGAACCATCCTTATAAAAATCCTATAAAATCAAAACAATAATCCTAAGAAACAAAATCAGATAAAACTATAAATAGACTTACAGTTGATGAAGGATGTCCGCGTAGTGGCTGTGCAGTCGAGCAGTCTACAGAACCGATTTTAAAACCTGGGCTCTCTGATACCATAACTGTAACATCCCTAAGACTGTACCCATTTTTCCGTACGATTATATTTTTTTTTTGTACTTAAAACTTTAACTAAACTCTAGGTGGAATTTAAACTGAAATCAAAATTGAAATCTAGTTCGTAACCCATTTAAAACAACTATAAATTTAATTTAAACTTAAAACATTTATTTGAAACCATAAAAAAACTAATTAAAACTATCGGCCAACAAACAAACAAAAACAGGGGCAGAAACGGAAAGTCCCCAAAAATGAAGGGGCGATCGATCGCCCCATGGCAATCACACCCTGGCGATTGCTCGCCAGGTTGATCGCCCTTGGGCAATCCACTGCCCAGCAATCGCCACTGCCTGGCGATCGCTCGGCATGCGCTCTGGAATTTCTTCCAGAGCGCAACCAATAGGGGCGAACGATCGCCCCTCCCTAGCGATCGTTCGGCAGCCCCTCTGCCTCCCCTTTCTTTTATTTCTTCAATCTTTTCCTTGCGTCCCTGTACTCACATTACTCTTAACACCCAATATCACGATTCAACAATACAAATTCTATATCACTCTCAACCATACTTTTTCAACATTAACTCACCCATACGTCGCTCATAACTTCTCTCAAAACCAACTCAGAACACATTTAAAACATAATCTAATTCCATAAAAACAAATAGCGTGGATATGTTTAAAATCTAATCAAATCCTCCTGTTTTGAAATTATACAAACAGTTATAAAATCCGTTTCCAAAACATTTCATAACATCAAAACATAACCTAACAACTATACAGAACCAAAAACCCTAAATGTTTCTAGCTGTATAAAGTTATCAAACAATCCCAAAACACCTAACCATACACCCACGGGTCATAACGCGCCGACTGCTCAGCACACTCCCACGGGCCATTCTCCATCAACTGCATCACACTTCAGGAGTAGGAACGTCGACCTCACCTGGCTCGATGTCACCTAAAACGTCACCTACACCATACAGACACACTATGAGCTAAAGACTCAGTAAATTCTACGTAAATGCAGATGCGTGCAGTGCATATGGAGTTCGGAAATCATGCATAACATACAGAGCGTCGCAGACAGTATATCACCGAGATCTCATCCCCCTAACCGAAGGGGGCCCATCCAGCGGTCGGACTACCCCGTGCGGTTAGAGGAGGGGGGTACAAGCTTACAACACGTACAGCCGTGCCTGAGCCCCACCTCGCGTGACCAGATAACAGATTACGTTCATTAATTACAGTACATGAGATGTTGTAACGACCCCTTATCCCAACAAGATATTGTCCGCTCTGGGGATTGGGCCGCAGCCCAATATCGTCCCCTCACGGCTTTGTTTGGCGAGAGCACTTCCCGGAAGGTCACCCAACCTGGAATTACTCTCACCGAAGCCCACTTAACTTCGGAGTTCTTATGGGATCCGTTGTCAATCGTGCTCCAAAACGCGTCTTGCTATCTTGGGAGGGATCTCTTACATATGTTTCATTTCCATGTACTTCCCCAAGCGATGTGGGATTGTGACAACCCCCTCTTTACGACCCAGGATTCGCCTATACTCGAGTCCGGGATCCATCCACCCCGCAACCAGAGGTTTGCCCCGCAGTCGTACACATACGTACACATTCCATTCGGGTCATCACAATCACCCCCCCTTGGGGGCCCAACGTCCCCGTTGGCCACATTTTCGGTTGGGTACAGGCTCTGATACCATTTGTAACGACCCCGATCCCAGCAAGATATTGTCCGCTCTAGGGATTGGGCCGCAGCCCAATATCCTCCCCTCACGGCTTTGTTTGGCGAGAGCACTTCCCGGAAGGTCACCCAACCTGGAATTACTCTCGCTGGAGTACGCTTAACTTCGGAGTTCTTATAGGATCCGTTGTCAATGGTGCTCCAAAACGCGTCTTGCTATGTTGGGAGGGATCTCTTACATATGTTTCATTTCCATGTACTTCCCCAAGCGATGTGGGATTGTGACAACCCCCTCTTTACGACCCGGGATTCGCCTATACTCGAGTCCGGGATCCATCCACTCCGCAACCCGAGGTTTGCCCCGCAATCGTACACATACGTACACATTCCATTCGGGTCATCACAGATGTGGTATCGGCCAGACCCTTAATCGGCCCGCACGATAGATCAATAGCCCCCAATTTCTGGGCCACAACGGTTTTATGAAAACATCGTGCGGAAATTCATTTTCATGCTTAGTTTAAAATACGTGATGCATGAACAGTTCAATATACATGTAAATAAACAAGCATGCGTACCATCAAGACTGTAAAGGAAATAACCTACAAAACGTTTAAACCTAACTACCCAACCAAAGCAATTTAAAACAAACAATCCACTAAGATCCTCGACGCTACATCGAAGTACGGTGTAGACCAATCGGTCAGAGCAAGTCACGAGAACTTACCTCGTGTCCGTTGCAGCTCAAGCTCCGTCCACGAGCGTTGTTTGTCTGAGGCATAATAACACAACGGTTGATGTCAAAATGAGATTTAAACCGTTAAACGTCCGAATTTAACGAAACCTTAACTAAGGAATTCTCCTAAATACTAACTTAACTCAACGAGGCATTTTTATTCAACAAATAACATTCAATACCTCAAAATCAGCATCGAATAGTTTTCCCCCAAAACTCAGAAATTGATAATTCTCTAACATTCGTCCTAAATCGATTAACTTTATCCAATAACGTTCAATACGTTCATAATACTCAAAACTACGGCGAACCTATCGATTACGAACCCTAAATCGTGTTTTTAACGAAAACCTAAACGAAACCCTAACGTTCTAACTCCGTGAAAACCGAAAACTAACGCCCTAAAACCATAGATTCGTACATAGGGTTGAGTTTGGTGAAGAAAACACGAAGAATGGACGACGAACGGAGGAGGAATCGTCAACGGAATGGAGAGAAGCCGTGAGGATCGCCGGAGGAGAAAAATCGCACAAGAGAAAGAGATGGCGTGGAGAAGAAGAACAAGAATTATGTTTTAATTCAATTTTTAACCTTGTAAATTACTATTTTGCCCTTCGCACTAAATTCTATTTGTTTCCTTAATTAACCGACGATTCGGTTTCTCCAAATTTTCTTACTTCACCAATAACTTCAATTTACTGCCAGGGCTCCATTAAAACTGTCCGTTTGGAATTCGGACCTCGTTTACTATTTTTACCAAAATGTCCTTTATATTACATTAAACGTAATTACTTGGAATTAAGCATTTCTACTCCGAAAAATCCCATAAATTCCTTAAAATTCCTATTAATCATTAGGATTCTAATGACGCTTCCTTTTCGTAAAACGAGCTTGATTAGTCATATTTATAAAAATGCCAATATATTATAATATGAAATTCCGTACAGGCTGGATATTACACTATTATAAGCAAATTCAACATGAGGTAAACATTTTTCCTATTGTTTTAAATTTTTAGAAATAATCGCTCTTAACAACGTAGAAAGTGTTCTATTTACCACTTCTGTTTGTCCATCCGTTTGGGGGTGTGCCACGGTTGAGAATAAAAGTTTTGTTCCTAGCTTACTCTACAAAGTTCTCCAAAAGTGACTTAGGAACTTAACGTCTTATCACTCACAATGGTTTTAGGAATTCCGTGTAAACGCACAACTTCTTTGAAGAATAAGTCCGCCACATGAGTAGCGTCGTTTGTCTTTGAGCATGCTATAAAGTGAGCCATCTTACTAAACCTATCCACTACCACAAATATGCTATCTTTCTCTCCTTGTGTCCTCGGCAAACCAATCACAAAATCCATCGATATGTCCACCCAAGGTTGGTTAGGAATAGGTAGAGGAGTGTACTTTCCATAAGGTTTAATCTTTGATTTGGCCTTTCTACACTCAATGCACTTATCACAAATGGCTTGAACATGATGCCTCATTTTCGGCCAATAAAAATGTTCACAAAGCACACTCAATGTTTTAGTAACTCTAAAGTGTCCCATTAACCCTCCTCCATGAGTCTCTCTAACAAGTAACTCTCTTAAATAACATTTAGGGATATAAAGCTTATCCTTTTTAAATAAAAATCCATCATATTTATAATAATCATTATATGCATGTTTTTCACATTCTTTCCAAACAAGATCAAAATCTGAGTCTGATTCATATAAGTTCTTTATTAAATCAAATCCTAACAACTTAGATTGTAAAGTAGTTATAAGCACGTACCTTCTTGACAATGCATCGACAACCACATTCTCTTTACCTTTTTTATAATGAATAACATAAGGAAAGGTCTCTATGAACTCCATCCACTTTGCATGTCTCTTGTGCAACTTTTCTTGTGTCTTTAAGTGTTTTAGGCTTTCATGGTCGGAATGGATGATGAACTCCTTGGACCACAAGTAGTGTTGCCACGTTTGTAATGTTCTCACCAAGTCATACAACTCCTAGTCGTATGTTGGATAGTTTCAAGACCGCGCTACTAAACTTTTCACTAAAGTAAGCAATCGGCTTCATATCCTGCATCAAAACACCACCAATTCCTTTTCCCGACGCATCACATTCAATCTAAAATGTTTTATCAAAATTTGGCAAAACTAACAAAGGTGCATTAGTTAACTTTTCTTTTATAAGATTAAAAGATTCATCATGTAACTCAGTCCACTTAAAATCCACATTCTTTTTAACCAAATCATTCAATGGTGCTGCAATAGTACTAAAATCTCTAACGAATCTTCGGTAAAAGCTAGCTAAGCCATGAAAACTACGTACCTCGTTAGCATTCTTAGGTGTCGGCCACTCATTGATTGCCTTGACCTTTTCTTCGTCCACAGAAACTCCACTCGAGCTCACTACAAAACCAAGAAACACTATTATCCATTATTATCATCTTCTCGGTACGACCTATCATTCCTTTCCCTTTGATAATATCCACTATTATCTTTGAATTTTCCATCAAAATTCTTCCTTTGCCGCGTATGACTAGGGGATGGAGATTCCAATCGGTCCATCCTCGTATTTAGAGCCTTGAAATTTTCTTGCATGGCTTTCATGAACAACTTTAAATCCACCTCGTTTTGTTCTCCACTCATGATATTCTTTATCAACCACAATAAGAAAATAAAAGAAAATTGTTAGAAGTAAAAGAAAAAATATTCAAATAATGGACCTTACCTCTCCCTCACAGTGTTTACTCTCGATGGATGTCACTCCACTCGTGTTTCACTCAAAATTAAGGCTTTTTCTATAATAGTCGCACCCTCTTGCCTTTTACCTCTAGATCTCCCTTTTAGTTCTTTACGTAAGAACTTGATCGATGGTAAATATTCAACAAGCCAAACTATAAAAAATCAAACTTCAAAGCTTACAAGTTCAAACTTGTAAAGATGGCTAAATCAAGGGTATGATTGAAATAAAACAAAACTTTAGACGAAGACAATATTTCAAATGAAGATTCAACAATTTAAACCTTCAAAGAATAAATTTGGATAAAGACAATATTTCGAATGAAGATTCAATAATTTGAAATTTCAAAGAACAATTATCTACGAATTTAAGAACGAATTTTTGAATTTAAAAGGCTAGAAATTTCAAAATCTCTAGAACAAAATTTCGATTTTTTTTTTTTTTGACTTCTCACAACTCATTTTTTTTTTGACTTTTGACAATTCTTTTTTTTTTTTGACTTTTGACAACTCATTTTTTTTTTGACTTTTCACAAACTCTTTTTTTGTACTTTTCAAGAAGACAAATTCACGAGAAAAAAAGAATCAATGATGACGAATAGAATAAGATGAAGAAAAAAATTGATAACAAAAAAAATTAAAGATAGCTTCTTGAATCGAGGAGCCGAAACTCTGATACCAACTGATGCGAACCTCGGATCGAAAGGACCTGGGACCCGACAACAACGCGGAATAATTTAAAGGAACGCCTTTTTGATTCAAGAACAAAGTAAGGAACTAAGACCCAAATCGAATAATTCGATAGAACCCTAGTTATCAAAACAGGAGCTTGACCCGAGCCACACCTGTTGGCTGAACCAAAACTATCAAAACAGGAGCTTGACCCAGACCAAACTCGTTGGTAAGAACCAAAGCTATCAAGCGAGATTCTTCAAGCGTGACTTGAAGAAGATCGTTGTTCTTCGCAAAGAACTAAAGAGAAATCCTCTCTAAAAACTCAACCTTTTTAATTCAAACTTGTTCCTCTAAATCAAAAGTATTTTGCCATTAAATAGGCTACACATGAAAATTAAATTAAATAATAAAAAAAATGAAAATAAAAATAAAATAACTAATAAAATCGTGAGATAATGATCCTTTGCATGATAAGATATCATCTCACGTTTAAACTGCGTTTGAATATGATTTGAATTGATTTGAGTAGATTCTGTAGGATAAAACCTCTTATACGTGATTTGTTTGGGTTTGCATGTGCTTTTCATGTGACTTTTTAATTCTTGCACGTACATGTGCATGGCACATGTAAATCTTCATGCATCTTTGGCCTCCCTTGCTTCAACTTGATTTTGATTATCTTCAATCCTCGACACATTTAATAGTTTTAGATCAAGTTGTCGCGGCTCCTCTATCCCTTGGATCTCTAAAATTAATCCTTGCAAGGCCTCATGCATCTTCTTAGCTTTGGACCGTGTCATTGGGCAGCCAATGTCATCAATTGGATCGTTGCTCTTTGGCTTGGGCTTGGTCGCTGCTTGGATCACATCATCACTGTTACATGACTTTTGGTTAGAACCTAAGTTATCCATTTTACCTTCAAGGCTTTAACTTGACGTAATGAGAACGACGTGTATTGAGGTCCCAATAAGCTTCATGGACGCGTAATTAAGAATTAGTAATGCGTTTGATGAAGTATAAGAAAATTCACTACAATCGATTTGTTCCAAAAGAACTGAACGTATCAAGCAAATGAGGTTCACTGTTTCATGGCTTGTGGTTACAACCTAAGTTATCCATTTAACCTTCAAGGTTTTACCTTGAAGTGATGAGAACGACGTGTATGGAGGACCCAATAAGCTTCATGGACGAGTAATTAAGACATAGTAATGCGTTTGATGAAGAATAAGAAACTTCGCATCAATCGATTTGTTCCAAAAGAACTGAATGTATCAAGCAAATGAGGTTCACCGTTACATGACTTTTGGTTAGAAACTAAGTTATCTATTTTACCTTCAAGGCTTTAACTTGACGTGATGACAACGACGTGTATTGAGGTCCCAATAAGCTTCATGGACGCCTAATTAAGAATTAGTAATGCGTTTGATGAAGTATAAGAAACTTCACTTCAAACGATTTGTTCCAAAAGAACTGAACATATCAAGCAAATGAGGTTCACTGTTACAATGACTTGTGGTTAGAACCTAAGTTATACATTTAACCTTCAAGGTTTTAACTTGAAGTGATGAGAACGACGTGTATGGAGGACCCAATAAGCTTCATGGACGTGTAATTAAGACTTAGTAATGCGTTTGATGAAGGATAAGAAACTTCCCTTCAATAGATTTGTTCCAAAAGAACTGAACGTATCAAGCAAATGAGGTTCACTGTTACATGACTTGTGGTTAGAATCTATGTTATCCATTTCACCTTCAAGGTTTTAACTTGACGTGATGAGAACGACGTGTATTGAAGACCCAATAAGCTTCATGGATGCATAATTAAGATTTAGTAATGCGTTTGATGAAGTATAAGAAACTTCACTTCAATCGATTTGTTCCAAAAGAACTGAACATATCAAGCAAAGGAGGTTCACTGTTACAATGACTTGTGGTTAGAACCTAAGTTATGCATTTAACCTTCAAGATTTTAACTTGAAGTGATGAGGACGACGTGTATTGACGTTCCAATAAGCTTCATGGACGCGTAATTAAGACTTAGTAATGCGTTTGATGAAGAATAAGAAACTTCGCATCAATCGATTTGTTCCAAAAGTACTGAATATATCAAGCAAATGAGGTTCACTGTTGCATGACTTTTGGTTAGAACCTAAGTTATCCATTTTACCTTCAGGTTTTAACTTGACGTGATGAGAACGACGTGTATTGAGGTCCCAATAAGCTTTATGGACACGTAATTAAGAATTAGTAATGTGTTTGATTAAGTGTAAGAAACTTTACTTCAATTAATTTGTTCCAAAAGAACTAAACGTATCAAGCGATTGAGGTTCACTGTTACTTGACTTGTGGATAGAACCTAAGTTATCCATTTAACCTTCAAGGTTTTAACTTGACGTGATGAGAACGACGTGTATGGATGACCCAATAAGCTGCATGGACGCGCAATTAAGAATTAGTAATGCGTTTAATGAAGTATAAGAAACTTCACTTCAATCGATTTGTTCGAAAAGAACTGAACGTATCAAGGAAATGAGGTTCACTGTTACATTGACTTGTGATTAGAACCTAAGTTATCCATTTAACCTTCAAGGTTTTAACTTGAAGTGATGAGAACGACGTGTATGGAGGACCCAGTAAGATTCATGGATGCTTAATCAAGACTTAGTAATGCATTTGATGAAGAATAAGAAACTTCCCTTCAGTTGATTTGTTCCAAATGAACTGAACGTATCAAGCAAATAAGGTTCACTGTTACATGACTTTTGGTTAGAACATAAGTTATCCATTTTACATTCAACGCTTTAACTTGACGTGATGAGAACGACGTGTATTGAGGTCCCAATATGCTTCATGGACGCGTAATTAAGAATTAGTAATGCGTGTGATGAAGTATAAGAAACTTCGCTTCAATCGATTTGTTCCAAAAGAACAGAACGTATCAGGCAAATGAGGTTCACTGTTGCATGACTTGTGGTTAGAACCTAAGTTATCCATTTAACCTTCAAGGCTTTAACTTGATGTGTATTGAGGTCCCATTAAGCTTCATGGACGCGTAATTAAGAATTAGTAATGTGTTTGATGATGTATAAGAAATTTCACTTCAATCGATTTGTTCCAAAAGAACTGAACATATCAAGTAATTGAGGTTCACTGTTACAATGACTTGTGGTTAGAACCTAAGTTATCCATTTAACCTTCAAGGTTTTAACTTGAAGTGATGAGAACGACGTGTATGGAGGACCCAATAAGCTTCATGGACGCGTAATTAAGACTTAGGAATGCGTTTGTTGAAGTATAAGAAACTTCACTTCAATCGATTGTTCCCAAAGAAAAGAACGTATCAAGCAAATGAGGTTCACTAGTTACATGACTTGTGGTTAGAACCTAAGTTATCCATTTAACTTCAAGGCTTTAACTAGACGTGATGAGAATGACGTGTATTGAGGTCCCAATAATCTTCATGGACGCGTAATTAAGATTAGTAAAGTGTTTGATAATGTATAAGAAACTTCGTTTCAATCGATTGTTCCAAAAGAACTGAACCTATCAAGCAAATGAGGTTCACTGTTACAATGACTTTTGGTTAGAACCATAAGTTATCCATTTAACATTCAAGCTTTTAACTTGACGTGATGAGAATGACGTGTATTGAGGTCCAATAAGCTTCATGGACGCGTAATTAAGAATTAGTAATGCGTCTGATGAAATATAAGAAACTTCACTTCAATCGATTTGTTCCAAAAGAACTGAACGTATCAAGCAAATGAGGTTCACTGTTACATGACTTGTGGTTAGAACCTAAGTTATCCATTTAACCTTCAAGGTTTTAACTTGAAGTGATGAGAACGAATGTGTATGGAGGACCCAATAAGCTTCATGGACCGTAATTAAGATTTAGTAATGCTGTTTGATGAAGTATAAGAAACTTCACTTCAATCGATTGTTCCAAAAGAACTGAACGTATCAAGCAAATGAGGTTCACTGTTACATGACTTGTGGTTAGAACTAAGTTATCCATTTAACCTTCAAGGTTTTAACTTGAAGTGATGAGAACGACGTGTATGGAGGACCCAATAAGCTTCATGGACGCGTAATTAAGAATTAGTAATGCGTTTGATGAAGAATAAGAAACTTCACTTCAATCGATTTGTTCCAAAAGAACTGAACGTATCAAGCAAATGAGGTTCACTGTTACATGACTTGTGGTTAGAACCTAAGTTATCCATTTAACCTTCAAGGTTTTAACTTGAAGTGATGAGAACGACGTGTATGGAGGACCCAATAAGCTTCATGGACGCGTAATTAAGACTTAGTAATGCGTTTGATGAAGTATAAGAAACTTCACTTCAACGATTTGTTCCAAAAGAACTGAACGTATCAAGCAAATGAGGTTCACTGTTACATGACTTTTGGTTAAACATAAGTTATCCATTTTACATTCAACGCTTTAACTTGACGTGATGAGAAACGACGTGTATTGAGGTCCCAATAGCTTCCTGGACGCGTAATTAAGAATTAGTAATGCGTGTGATGAAGTATAAGAACTTCGCTTCAATCGATTTGTTCCAAAATAACAGAACGTATCAGGCAAATGAGGTTCACTGTTGCATGACTTGTGGTTAGAACCTAAGTTATCCATTTAACCTTCAAGGCTTTAACTTGACGTGTATTGAGGTCCCATTAAGCTTCATGGACGCGTAATTAAGAATTAGTAATGTGTTTGATGATGTATAAGAAATTTCACTTCAATCGATTTGTTCCAAAAGAACTGAACATATAGGGTAATTGAGGTTTACTGTTACAATGACCTTGTGGTTAGAACCTAAGTTATCCATTTAACCTTCAAGGTTTTAACTTGAAGTGATGAGAACGACGGTATGGAGGACCCAATAAGCTTCTGGACGCGTAATTACGATAGTAATGCGTTTGTTGAAGAATAAGAAACTTCACTTCAATCGATTTGTTCCAAAGAAAAGAACGTATCAAGCAAATGAGGTTCACAGTACATGACTTGTGGTTAGAACCTAAGTTATACCATTTAAGCTTCTAGGTTTAACTTGAAGTGTGAGAACGACGTGTATGGGAGGACCCAATAAGCTTCATGGATGCGAAGTAAGACTTAGTAATGCGTTTGATGATGAATAAGAAACTTCACTTCAATCGATTTGTTCCAAAAGACTGAACGTATCAAGCAAACGAGGTTCACTGTTACATGACTTTTGGCTAGAACCTGAGTTATCCATTTTACCTTCAAGGCTTTAACTAGACGTGATGAGAATGACGTGTATTGAGGTCCCAATAATCTTCATGGACGCGTAATTAAGAATTAGTAAAGTGTTTGATAATGTATAAGAAACTTCGTTTCAATCGATTTGTTCCAAAAGAACTGAACGTATCAAGCAAATGAGGTTCACTGTTACATGACTTTTGGTTAGAACATAAGTTATCCATTTTACATTCAACGCTTTAACTTGACGTGATGAGAATGACGTGTATTGAGGTCCCAATAAGCTTCATGGACGCGTAATTAAGAATTAGTAATGCGTCTGATGAAATATAAGAAACTTCACTTCAATCGATTTGTTCCAAAAGAACTGAACGTATCAAGCAAATGAGGTTCACTGTTACAATGACTTGTGGTTAGAACCTAAGTTATCCATTTAACCTTCAAGGTTTTAACTTGAAGTGATGAGAACAATGTGTATGGAGGACCCAATAAGCTTCATGGACGCGTAATTAAGATTTAGTAATGCGTTTGATGAAGGATAAGAAACTTCACTTCAATCGATTTCTTCCAAAAGAACTGAACCTATCAAGCAAATGAGGTTCACTGTTACATGACTTGTGGTTAGAATCTATGTTATGCATTTCACCTTCAAGGTTTTAACTTGTTATGATGAGAACGACGTCTATTGAGGCCCCAATAAGCTTCATGGATGCATAATTAAGAATTAGTAATGCGTTTGATGAAGTATATGAGAACGACAAGTATTGAGGTCCCAATAAGCTTCATGGACGCGTAATTAAGAATTAGTAATGCGTTTGATGAATTATAAGAAACTTCACTTCAATCGATTTGTTCCAAAAGAACTGAACGCATCAAGCGAATGAGGTTCACTGTTACATGACTTGTGGATAGAACCTAAGTTATCCATTTAACCTTCAAGGTTTTAACTTGATGTGATGAGAACGACGTGTATGGAGGACCCAACAAGCTTCATGGACGCGCAATTAAGACTTAGTAATGCGTTTGATGAAGTATAAGAAACTTCACTTCAATCGATTTGTTCCAAAAGAACTGAACGTATCATTTAAATGAGGGTCACTGTTACATGACTTGTGGTTAGAATCTAAGGTATCCATTTCACCTTCAAGGTTTTAACTTGACGTGATGAGAACGACGTGTATGGAGGACCCAGTAAGCTTCATGACGCGTAATTAAGACTTAGTAATGCGTTTTATGAAGTATAAGAAACTTAACTTCAATCGATTTGTTCCAAAAGAACTGAACGTATTAAGCAAATGAGATTCAATGTTACAATGACTTGTGGTTAAAACCTAAGTTATTTATTTAACCTTCATGGTTTTAACTTGAAGTGATGAGAATGACGTGTATGGAGGTCCCAATAAGCTTCATGGACGCGTAATTAAGACTTAGTAATGCGTTTGATGAAGAATAAGAAACTTCACTTCAATCGATTTATTCGAAAAGAATTGAACGTATCAAGCAAATGAGGTTCATTGTTACATTACTTGTGGTTAGAACCTAAGTGATGTGAACCGAGAAGCGATAAATCTCAAAGTCAAGGACTATGATCTATTAGAAGATAAAGGAGGTCCAACTAACAAAGCTTCACATGGTTTAGTCTTGGAAGCCCGCGGAAAAGAGCCATCACAACAAAAGCACGAGGCTATAAAAATAAAGAGTTTTGTAGCATGGAAGCGGGCCCCACAAAATTTGCAAAAGAAGCCCAATAAGGCGCAAAGTTGGGCTCCACAAATACCAATGGATTGGAGAGAGAAGGGTAAAGATCCACACAAACTACAAAGAGATAAAGATTCACATGGGTTGGAAAGAGATAAAGATCCACATGACTTGGTTTATGATGTGATCCAAGTTGAGACCAGATCAAGGCCCAAGAACAAAGATTCAATTGAAGATACGGGCGGCCCAATGAGTAGAGTAAGAAGCCCAAGATTATTGAAAGATCTTTTGAAGCAAGGGAAGCCAAAGATGCATGAAGATTTAGGAGGATGCGACGCACATGCACATGTAAGAATTAAAACACATGTGCCATGCACATGCATGTGTAAGAATTAAAAAGTCACATGCGAAGGACATGTAAATACAAACAAATCACGTATAAGAGATCTTATCCGACAGAATCTACTCAAATCAATTCAAATCATATTCAAACGTGAGATGATATCTGATTATGCCAAGGATCATTATCTCACAATTTTATTAGTTATTTTTATCTTTATTTTCATTTTTTTATTATTATTTAATTTAATTTTAATGTGTAGCCTATTTAATGGCAAACTATTTGATTTAATAGGAGAACAAGTTTGAATTAAAAAGGTTGAGTTTTTAGAGAGGATTTCTCTTTTGTTCTTTGCGAAGAACAACGATCTTCTTCAAGTCACGCTTGAAGAATCTCGCTTGATAGTTTTGGTTCTTACCAACGAGTTTGGTCTGGGTCAAGCTCCTGTTTTGATAGCTCTGGTTCAGCCAACAGGTATGGCTCGGGTCAAGCTCCTGTTTTGATAACTAGGGTTCCATCGAATTCTTCGATTGGGGTCTTAGTTCCTTACTTTGTTCTTGAATCGAAAAGGCGTTCCTTTGAATTATTCCGCGTTGTTGTCGGGTCCCGGGTCCTTTTGATCCGAGGTTCGCATCAGTTGGTATCAAAGCTTCGGCTCCTTGATTCAAGAAGCTATCTTTAATTTTTGATATCAATATTTTCTTCATCTTATTCTATTCGTCCTAGTACTCAAAAAAGCACAAAAAAAAAATAAAAAAATTTCCATCATTATTATCAAGTCTCGAGTTTTATCATCAATTTTTTTCTTCTTGTGAATTTCTCCTCTAGAAATTCGAAGAGTACAAAAAAAAATTGTCAAAAGTCAAAAAAAAAGAGTTGTGAGAAGTCAAAAAAAAAAAATCAAAATTTTGTTCTAGAGATTTTGAAATTTCTAGCCTTTTAAATTCAAAAATTCGTAGATAATTGTTCTTTGAAAATTCAAATTATTGAATCTTCATTCAAAATATTGTCTTTTTCCAAATTTATTCCTTGAAGGTTCAAATTGTTGAATTTTCATTTGAAAGATTGTCATCATCCAAAGTTTTGTCTGATTTCAATCATACCCTTGATTTAGCCATCTTTACAAGTTTGAACTTTTAAGCTTTAAAGTTTAATTTTTTATAGTTTAGCTTGTTGAATATTTACCATCGATCAAGTTCTTACGTAAAGAACTAGAAGGGAGATCTAGAGGTAAAAGGCAAGAGGGTGAGACTATTATAGAAAAATCCTTAATTTTTGAGCGAAACACGAGTGGAGTGACATCCATCGAGAGTAAACACGTGAGGGAGAGGTAAGGTCCATTACTTGATTATTTTTTTTATTTCTAACAATTTTCTTTTGTTTTCTTATTGTGGTCTGAAAAGAAAATCATGAGTGGAGAACAAAACGAGGTGGAGTTAAAGTTGTTCATGAAAGCCATGCTAGAAAATTTCAAGGCTTTAAATACGAGGATGGACTGATTGGAATCTCCATCCCCTAGTCATATGCTGCGAAGGAAGGATTTTGATGTAGAATTCGAAGAGTATAATGGATATTATCAAAGGGAAAGAAATGATAGGTCGTACCGAGGAGATGGTGATCTAAGTAACATCAAGGTAAATATTCCTTCTTTCCAAGGGAAAAGTGATCCCGAGGTGTATTTGGAATGGGAAAGAAAGGTGGACCTATTGTTTGAATACCAAAACTACACGGATGAGAAAAAACTTAAATTGGTGACAATGAAGTTCACGGACTACGCTGACAATTGGTGGGATGAACTAGTAAAGTACCGAAGAAGGTATAGTGAGTCACAAGTTCAGACATGGAAGGACATGAAGGCACTCATGCGAAAAAGATTTGTTCCATCACAGTATTATAGAGATTTGTGTCGAAAACTCCAAAATTTGACTCAAGGTTATAAAAGCGTGGAAGATTGTTATAAAGAGATGAAAATAGCCATGAAAAGGGTTAATGTGGAGGAAGACGATAAAGAAACAATGGCTAGATTTGTTGGAGAACTAAATAGAGAAATTGCGGATGTGGTGGATCTACAACACTACATCGACTTGGAGGATACTACATAAATCAATCAAAATTAAGCGGCAACTAAAGGCTAAGAGAAGTACTAGGGTTGGTACAACATCAACCGCAACTTGGCAAACAAATTGGAAAAATGAGAAGCCAAAATCGAGAGAGGATTCTAGGGGAAAAACTATGTCAAACAATCAAGTGTTACCACAAAAAGCTAAGGCTGAGACTTCAAATCCAATTAGAACCCGAGAGATTAAGTGCTTTCGGTGCCAAGGGTTCAGACACATAGCTTCAAATTGTCCAAATAAAAGAGCTATGATTTTAAGGGACAATGGCGATGTGGAGAGTGTGAGTTCGAGTGATGGTGAGATGCCACCACTTGAGGATTGTAATGACGTTGAGGTAGTAGAGGAACCAGTAAAAGGAGATCTTTTAGTCACAAGGCGAGTATTGAATGTGCAAACTAAGGAAGATGGTGACAAAGTACAATGTGAGCATATATTCCATACAAGATGTCATGTGCACAACAAAGTTTGTAGTTTGATCATCGATAGTGGGAGTTGCACCAATGTAGCAAGCACATTACTAGTCCAAAAGTTGAACTTGAAAACCGAGCAACATCCAAAACCATACAAGTTGCAATGGTTAAGCGATTGTAGAGAAATCAAGGTGACTAAACAGGTGGAAGTTCCTTTATCAATTGGAAGGTACCAAGTTAAAGTTTTATGTGATGTAATGCCGATGCAAGCTACACACATACTTTTGGGGAGGCCTTGGCAATTTAACCGAAATGTCAAGTATAATGGTTACAAGAATGAGTATTCGTTGGGTTACAATGGAAAAACTATTATCCTTACACCATTAAAGCCATGGGAGGCAATTGAAGACCAAGAGAGGATCACAAAGGAATTTCAAAAGATGAGAGTTGAAAAAGAAAAAGAAAGTGGTGAAAAGAAATTAGTTGAAAAAGAGGCAAAAATAGAGTAAGAAAGTGGAGAAAGAAAAATAGTTGAAAATAGCATAAAGAGGGATGAAAATCCGAGGGAACAAGAGAGAAAAATAGAGGGAAAAGAGATAAAAACCGAGGGAGAGAATGAACAAAAGTCAAGTGAGAAACAAATCGTGTTGATGAACAAAAGTGAGGATAAGCGTGAGATGATTTTGCTTTTATATAAAGATGCTTATTTATCATCTAACGACTTACCAAGTTTTCTTCCAAGTGTTGTTTCTTTTCTCTTGCAGAAAAATAAATATGAAATTCCCGAAAGTTTCGAAGAGAAATTTCTCCGTTGAGGGAGATTAAGAAGCAAAAAAATCTCGTACCGAATACGCTAGTTACAAGTCGACCGGAAACATCAAATAGGTTTGAGTGGTTGGTAAGGCCATATGATTTTTATATTGCACCTATTATATGTATAAGGTTGATAGATAATATGCAAAATTATTTTGTTGAAAAATTTGTCATTGATTACTTTGCACACAACTTGGTTTCTAACAAAATCGTAGATACATATTTTGCGAGTTTCAAATCTGATTTTTGCGTTTTAAGGGATTTTATTTTTATTCGATATTATTCACTGTTTGATATTATTGATGATTTTAATCTATTAAATCCGTTAAATTTATTAACTCTGTTTACTAATAAGTTTGTTCTTGTGCATAAAAGTAAAAAAGATGAATTTGCTAAGAAATTTCATTCAATGGTAAGACTTATTTTTGAACCTGGAGATTTGGTTTGGCTACATATACAAAAAGAAAGATTTTCGAACAAATGGAACAACAAGCTACAACCTCGAGGAGATGAACCTTTCCAAGTCCTAGAGCGCATCAACGACATCGCTTACAAGATCGACCTACCGAGTGAATACGGTAATGTAAGCACATATTTTAATTTTACTAACTTATTTTTATATGATGCAGGAGATTCGAGAACGAATCTTTTCGAAGGGGGAGGGAATGATGTAAACCGAGAAGCGATAAATCTCAAAGTCAAGGACTATGATCTATTAGAAGATAAAGGAGGTCCAACGAACAAAGCTTCACATGGTTTAGTCTTGGAAGCCCGAGGAAAAGAGCCATCACAACAAAAGCACGAGGCTATAAAAATAAAGAGTTTTGTAGCATGGAATCGGGCCCCACAAAACTGGCAAAAGAAGCCCAATAAGGCGCAAAGTTGGGCTCCACAAATACCAATGGATTGGAGAGAGAAGGGTAAAGATCCACACAAACTACAAAGGGATAAAGATTCACGTGGGTTGAAAAGAGATAAAGATCCACATGACTTGGTTTATGATGTGATCCAAGTTGAGACCAGATCAAGGCCCAAGAACAAAGATTCAATTGAAAATACGGGCGGCCCAATGAGTAGAGTAAGAAGCCCAAGATTATTAAAAGATCTTTTGAAGCAAGGGAAGCCAAAGATGCATGAAGATTTAGGAGGATGCGACGCACATGCACATGTAAGAATTAAAACACATGTGCCATGCACATGCATGTGTAAGAATTAAAAAGTCACATGCGAAGCACATGCAAATACAAACAAATCACGTATAAGAGATCTTATCCGACAGAATCTACTCAAATCATTTCAAATCATATTCAAACGTAAGATGATATCTGATTATGCCAAGGATCATTATCTCAGAATTTTATTAGTTATTTTTATCTTTATTTTCGTTTTTTTATTATTATTTAATTTAATTTTAATGTGTAGCCTATTTAATGGCAAACTATTTGATTTAATAGGAGAACAAGTTTGAATTAAAAAGGTTGAGTTTTTAGAGAGGATTTCTATTTCGTTCTTTGCGAAGAACAACGATCTTCTTCAAGTCACGCTTGAAGAATCTCGCTTGATAGCTTTGGTTCTTACCAACGAGTTTGGTCTGGGTCAAGCTCTTAATTTGATAGCCCTGGTTCAGCCAACAGGTATGGCTCGGGTCAAGCTCCTATTTTGATAACTAGGGTTCCATCGAATTCTTCGATTGGGGTCTTAGTTCCTTACTTTGTTCTTGAATCGAAAAGGCGTTCCTTTGAATTATTCCGCGTTGTTGTCGGGTCCCGGGTCCTTTCTATCCGAGGTTCGCATCACTAAGTTATCCATTTAACCTTCAAGGTTTTAACTTGAAGTGATGAGAACGACGTGTATGGAGGACCCAATAAGCTTCATGGACGCGTAATTAAGAATTAGTAATGCGTTTGATAAAAAATAAGAAACTTTACTTCAATCGATTTGTTTCATTATAACTGAACGTATCAAGCAAATGAGATTCACTGTTACATGACTTGTGGTTAGAACCTAAGTTATCCATTTAACCTTCAAGGTTTTAACTTGACGTGAAGAGAACGACGTGTATTGAGGTCCCAATAAGCTTCATGGACGCGTAATTAAGACTTAGTAATGCGTTTGATGGAAGTATAAGAAACTTCACTTCAATCGATTTGTTCTAAAAGAGCTGAACGTATCAAGCAAATGAGGTTCACTGTTACCAGACTTGTGAATAGAACCTAAGTTATCCATTTAACCTTCAAGGTTTTAACTTGAAGTGATTTAGAACGACATGTATGGAGGACCCAAAAAGCTTCTGGACGCGTAATTAAGACTTAGTAATGCGTTTGATGAAGTATAAGAAACTTCACTTCAATCGATTTGTTCCAAAAGAACTGAACGTATCAAGCAAATAAGGTTCACTGTTACATGACTTGTGGTTAGAACCTAAGTTATCCATTTAACCTTCAAGGTTTTAACTTGAAGTGATGAAAACGACGTGTACGGAGGACCCAATAAGCTTTATAGACGCGAAATTAAGACTTAGTAATGCGTTAGATGAAGAATAAGAAACTTCAATTCAATCGATTTATTCCAAAAGAACTGAACGTATCAAGCAAATGAGGTTCACTGTTACAAGACTTGTGGTTAGAACCTAAGTTATCCATTTAACCTTCAAGGTTTTAACTTGAAGTGATGAGAATGATGTGTATTGAGGTCCCAATAAGCTTCATGGACGGGCAATTAGGACTTAGTAATGCGTTTGATGACTTATAAGAAACTTCACTTCAATCGATTTGTAACAAAAGAACTGAACGTATCAAGCAAATGAGGTTCATTGTTACATGACATGTGGTTAGAACCTAAGTTATCCATTTAACCTTTAAGGTTTTAACTTGAATTGATGAAAACGAGGTGTATGGAGGACCCAATAAGCTTCATGTATGCGAAATTAAGATTTAGTAATGCGTTTGATGAAGAATAAGAAACTTCACATCAATCGAATTGTTCCAAAAGAACTGAACGTATCAAGCAAATGAGGTTCACTGTTACATGACTTGTGGTTAGAACCTAAGTTATACATTTAACCTTCAAAGTTTTAATTTGAAATGATGAGAATGACGTGTATTGAGGTCCCAATAAGCTTCATGGATGGGCAATTAAGACTTAGTAATGCGTTTGATGACTTATAAGAAACTTCAATTCAATCGATATGTTCCAAAAGAACTGAACGTATCAAGCAAATGAGGTTCACTGTTACATGACTTGTGGTTAGAACCTAAGTTATCCATTTAACCTTCAAGGTTTTAACTTGAAGTGATGAGAATGATGTGTATGGAAGACCCAAAAAGCTTCTGGACGCGTAATTAAGACTTAGTAATGCGTTTAAAGAAGTATAAGAAACTTCACTTCAATCGATTTGTTCCAAAAGAACTGAACGTATCAAGCAAATAAGGTTCACTGTTACATGACTTGTCGTGAGAACCTAAGTTATCCATTTAACATTCAAGGTTTTAACTTGAAGTGATGAGAACGACGTGTAGTGACGTCTCAATAAGCTTCAAGGACGCGTAATTAAGACTTAGTAATGCGTTTGATGAAGTATAAGAAACTTCACTTCAATCGATTTGTTCCAAAAAAACTGAACGTATTAAGCAAATGAGGTTCACTATTACAAGACTTGTTGTTAGAACCTAAGTTATCCATTTAACCTTCAAGGTTTTGACTTGAAGTGATCAGAACGACGTGTATGGAGGAACCAAAAGCTTCTGGACGCGTAATTAAGACTTAGTAAGGCGGTGGATGACGTATAAGAAATTTCACTTCAATCGATTTGTTCGAAAAGAACTGAACGTATCAAGCAAATGTGGTTCAATGTTACATGACTTGTGGTTAGAACATAAGTTATCCATTTAACCTTCAAGGCTTTAACGTGACGTGAAGAGTACGACGTGTATTGAGGTCCTAATAAGCTTCATGGACGCGTAATTAAGAATTAGTAATGGGTCTGATGAAGTATAAGAAACTTCACTTCAATTGATTTGTTCCAAAAGAACTGAACGTATAAAGTAAATGAGGTTCACTGTTACATGAATTGTTGTTAGAACCTAAGTTTTCCATTTAACATTCAAGGTTTTACCTTGAAGTGATGAGAACGACGTGTATTGACGTCCCAATAAACTTCATGGGCGCGTAATTAAGACTTAGTAATGCGTTTGATGAAGTATAAGAAACTTCACTTCAATCAATTTGTTCCAAAAGAACTGAACGTATCAAGCAAATAAGGTTCACTGTTACCGAACTTGTGGATAGAACCTAAGTTATCCATTTAACCTTCAAGGTTTTCACTTGAAGTGATGAGAACGACGTGTATTGAGTAAAAGCCTTGAAGGTTAAATGGATAACTTAGGTTCTAATCACAAGTCATGTAACAGTGAACCTCATTTGCTTGATACATTCAGTTCTTTTGAAACAAATCGATTGAAGTGAAGTTTCTTATACTTCATCAAATGCATTACTAAGTCCTAATTACTCGTCCATGAAGCTTATTGCGACGTTAATACACGTCGTTCTCATCACTTCAAGTTAAAACCTTGAATGTTAAATGGATAACTTAGGTTCTAATGACAAGTCATGTAACAGTGAACCTCATTTGCTTGATACGTTCAGTTCTTTTGGAACAAATCAATTAAAGTGAAGTTTCTTATAATTCATCAAACGCATTACTAAGTCTTAATTGCCCGTCCATGAAGCTTATTGGGAGCTCAATACATTTCGTTCTCATCATGTCAAGTTAAAACCTTGAAGGTTAAATGGATAACTTAGGTTCTAACCACAAGTCATGTAACAGTGAACCTCATTTGCTTGATACGTTCAGTTCTTTTGGAACAAATCAATTAAATTGAAGTTTCTTATAATTAATCAAACGCATTACTATGTCTTAATTGCCAGTCCATGAAGCTTATTGGGACCTCAATACACGTCATTGTCATCACTTCAAGTTAAAACCTTGAAGGTAAAATGTATAACATAGGTTCTAACCACAAGTCATGTAACAGTGAACCTCATTTGCTTTATACGTTCAAATCTTTTGGAACAAATCGATTGAAGTGAATTTTCTTATTCTTCATCAAACGCATTACTAAGTCTTAATTGCCCATCCATGAAGCTTATTGGGTCCTCCATATACGTCGTTTTAATAACTTCGAGTTAAAATCTTGAAGGTTAAATAGATAACTTAGGTTCTAACCACAAGTCATGTAACAATAAACCTCATTTGCTTGATACGTTCAGTTCTTTTGGAACAAATCGATTGAAGTGAAGTTTCTTATAAGTCATCAAACGCATTACTAAGTCTTAATTGCCCGTCCATTAAGCTTATTGGGACCTGAATACACGTCATTCTCACACTTCAAATTAAAACCTTGAAGGTTAAATGTATAACTTAGGTTCTAACCACAAGTCATGTAACAGTGAACCTCATTTGATTGATACGTTCAGTTCTTTTGGAACAAATAGATTGAAGTGAAGTTTCTTATTCTTCATCAAACTCCTTACTAAATATTAATTTCGCGTCCATGAAGCTTATTGGGTCCTCCATACACGTCGTTTTGATCACTTCAAGTTAAAACCTTAAAGGTTAAATGGATAACTTAGGTTCTAACCACAAGTCATGTAACAGTGAACCTCATTTGCTTGATACTTTCAGTTCTTTTGGAACAAATCGATTGAAGTGAAGTTTCTTATAAATCATCAAACGCATTACTAAGGCTTAATTGCCCGTCCTTGAAGCGTATTGAGACCTCAATACACGTCATTCTCATCACTTCAAGTTAAAACCTTGAAAGTTAAATAGATAACTTAGGTTCTAACCACAATTCATGCAACAGTGAACCTCATTTGCTTGATACGTTCAGTTCTTTTGGAACTAATCGATTGAAATGAAGTTCCTTATTCTTCATCAAACGCATTACTAAGTCTTAATTTCGCGTCCATGAAGCTTATTAGGTCCTCCGTACACGTCATTTTCATCACTTCAAGTTAAAACCTTGAAGGTTAAATGGATAATTTAGGTTCTAACCACAAGTCATGTAACAGTGAACTTCATTTGCTTGATACGTTAAGTTCTTTTGGAACAAATCGATTGAAGTGAAGTTTCTTATACTTCATCAAACGAATTACTAACTCTGAATTACGCGTCCAGAAGCTTTTTGGGTCCTCCATGCACGTCGTTCTCATCACTTCAAGTTAAAACCTTGAAGGTTAAATGGATAACTTAGGTTCTATCCACAAGTCAGGTAACAGTGAACCTCATTTGCTTGATATGTTCAGTTCTTTTGGAACAAATCGATTGATGTGAAGTTTCTTATATTTCATCAAACGTATTACTAAGTCTTAATTACGCATCCAGAAGCTTTTTGGGTCCTCCATACACGTCGTTCTCGACACTTCAAGTTAAAACCTTGAAGGTTAAATGAATAACTTAGGTTCTAACCACAAGTCATGTAACATTGAACCTCATTTGCTTGATACGTTCAGTTCTTTTGGAACAAATCGATTGAAGTGAAGTTTCTTATAATTCATCAAACGCATTACTAAGTTTTAATTGCCCGTCCATGAATCTTATTGGGACCTCAATACACGTCGTTGTCATCACTTGAAGTTAAAACCTTGAAGGTTAAATGGATAACTTAGGTTCTAGCCACAAGTCATGTAACAATGAACCTCATTTGCTTGATACGTTCAGTTCTTTTGGAACAAATCGATTGAATTAAAGTTTCTTATACTTCATAAAACGCATTACTAAGTCTTAATTACGCATCCAGAAGCTTCTGCAGTCCTCCATCCACGTCGTTCTCATAACTAAAAAGTTAAAACCTTGAAGGTTAAATGGAAAACTTAGGTTCTATCCACAAGTCAGGTAACAGTGAACCTTATTTGCTTGACACGTTCAGTTCTTTTAGAACAAATCGATTGAAGTGAAGTTTCTTATACTCCATCAAACGCATTGCTAAGTCTTAATTACGCGTCAATGAAGCTTATTGGGACCTCAATACACGTCGTTCTCATCACCTCAAGTTAAAGCCTTGAAGGTTAGATGGATAACTTAGGTTCTAACAACAAGTCATGTAACAGTGAACCTCATTTGCTTGATACATTCAGTTCTTTTGGAACAAATCGATTGAAGTGAAGTTTCATATACTTCATCATACGCAGTACTAAGTCTTAATTATGCGTTCATGAAGCTAATTGGGTCCTCCACACACGTCGTTCTTATCACGTCAAGTTAAAACCTTGAAGGTTAGATGGATAACCTAGGTTCTAACCACCAGTCATGTAACAGTGAACCTCATTTGCTTGATACTTTGGAACAAATCGATTGAAGTGATGTTTCTTATATTTCATCCAACGCATTACTAAGTCTTAATTACGCGTTCATGAAGGTTATTGGGTCCTCCATACACGTCGTTCTCATTACGTCAAGTTAAAACCTTGAAGGTTAGATGGATAACTTAGGTTCTAACAATAAGTCATGTAACAGTGAACCTCATTTGCTTGATACGTTCAGTTCTTTTGGAACAAATCGATTGAAGTGAAGTTTCTTATACTTCATCATACGCATTACTAAGTCTTAATTACGCGTTCATGAAGCATATTGGGTCCTCCATACACGTCGTTCTCATCACGTCAAGTTAAAATCTTGAAGGTTAGATGGATAACTTAGGTTCCAACCACAAGTCATGTAACAGTGAACCTCATTTGCTTGATACGTTCAGTTCTTTTAGAACAAATCGAATGAAGTGAACATTCTTATACTTCAACAAACGCAGTACAAATTCTTAATTACGCATCCATCAAGCTTATTTGATCCTCCATACATTTCGTTCTCATCACCTCATGTTAAAACCTTGAAGGTTAGATGGATAACTTAGGTTCTAACCACAAGTCATTTAACTGTGATCCTCATTTGCTTCAAACATTCAGTTCTTTTGGAACAAATCGAGTGAAGTGAAGTTTCTTATAATTCATCAAACGCATTACTAAGACTAAATTAGGCGTCCATGAAGCTTATTGAGACCTCAATACACATCGTACTCATAACGTCAAGTTAAAACCTTGAAGGTTAACTAGATAACTTAGTTTCTATTCACAATTCATGTAACAGTGAACCTCAATTGCTTGATACGTTCAGTTCTTTTGGAACAAATCGATTGAAGTGAAGCTTCTTATATTTCATCAAACGCATTACTAAGTCTTTATTACGCGTCCAGAAGCTTTTTGGTTCCTCCATACACGTCGTTCTGATCACTTCAAGTTAAAACCTTGAAGGTTAGATGGATAACTTAGTTCTAACAACAAGTCATGTAACAGTGAACCTCATTTTCTTGATACGTTCAGTTCTTTTGGAACAAATCAATTGATCTGAAGTTTCTAATACTTCATCAAACGCACTACTAAATCTTAATTTTGCGTCCATGAAGCTTATTGGGAAAACAATACACGTCGTTCTCATCACTTCAAGTTATAACCTTGAATGTTAAATGGATAACTTAGTTCTAACAACAAGTCATGTAACAGTGAACCTCATTTGCTTGATACGTTCAGTTCTTTTGGAACAAATCAACTGAATTTAAGTTTCTTATATTTAATCAAACGCATTACTAATTCTTAATTACGCGTCCATGAAGCTCATTGGGACCTCAATACACGTCGTTCTCATCACGTTAAGTTAAAAGCCTTGAATGTTAAATAGATAACTTAGGTTCTAACCACAAGTCATGTAACAGTGATCCTCATTTGCTTAATACGTTCAGTTCTTTTGGAACAAATCGATTAAAGTGAAGTTTCTTATACTTCTTTAAACGCATTACTAAGTCTTAATTACGCGTCCAGAAGCTTTTTGGGTCCTCCATACACGTCGTTCTCATCACTTCAAGTTAAAATCTTGAATGTTAAATTGATAACTTAGGTTCTAACCACAAGTCATGTAACAGTGAACCTCATTTGATTGATACGTTCAGTTCTTTTGGAACAAATCGATTGAAGTGAAGTTTCTTATAATTCATCAAACGCATTACTAAGTCTTAATTGCGCGTCCATGAAGCTTAATCCGACATCAATACACGTCGTACTCATCACTTAAGGTTAAAACCTTGAAGGTTAAATGGATAACTTAGGTTCTAATCACAAGTCATGTAACGGTGAACCTCATTAGCTTGATACGTTCAGTTCTTTTGGAACAAATCGATTGAAGTGAAGTTACTTATAATTCAGCAAACGCATTACTATGTCTTAATTGCCCGTACATGAAGCTTATTGGGACCTCAATACACGTCATTGAAATCACTTCAAGTTAAAACCTTGAAGGTTAAATGGATAACTTAGGTTCTAACCACAAGTTATGTAACAATGAACCTCATTTGCTTGATACGTTCAGTTCTTTTGGAACAAATCGATTGAAGTGAAGTTTCTTATACATCATCAAACGCATTATTAAGCCTTCATTACGCGTCCAGAAGCTTTTTGGGTCCTCCATACACGTCGTTCTCATCACTTCAAGTTAAAACCTTGAAGTTTAAATCGATAACTTAGGTTTTATCCACAATTCAGGTAACAATGAACCTCATTTGCTTGATACGTTCAGTTCTTTTGGAACAAATCGATTGAAGAGAAGTTTTTTATACTTCATCAAATACATTTCTAAGTCTTAATTACGCATCCATGAAACTTATTGGGACGTCAATACACGTCGTTCTCATCACTTCAAGTTAAAACCTTGAATGTTAAATGGATAACTTAGGTTCTAACAACAAGTCAGCTAACAATGTACCTCATTTGCTTGATACGTTCAGTTCTTTTGGAACAAATCAATTGAAGTGAAGTTTCTTATATTTCATCAAACGCATTACTAATTCTTAATTACCCGTCCATGAATCTTATTGGGACCTCAATACACGTCGTTGTCATCACTTGAAGTTAAAACCTTAAAGGTTAAATGGATAACTTAGGTTCTAACCACAAGTCATGTAACAATGAACCTCATTTGCTTGATACGTTCAGTTCTTTTGGAGCAAATCGATTGAATTGAAGTTTCTTATACTTCATAAAACGCATTACTAAGTCTTAATTACGTATCCAGAAGCTTTTGCAGTCCTCCATCCACGTCGTTCTCATAACTAAAAAGTTAAAACCTTGAAGGTTAAATGGAAAACTTAGGTTCTATCCACAAGTCAGGTAACAGTGAACCTTATTTGCTTGACGCGTTCAGTTCTTTTGGAACAAATCGATTGAAGTGAAGTTTCTTATACTTCATCAAACGCATTGCTAAGTCTTAATTACGCGTCAATGAAGCTTATTGGGACCTCAATACACGTCGTTCTCATCACCACAAGTTAAAACCTTGAAGGTTAGATGGATAACTTAGGTTCCAACCACAAGTCATGTAACAGTGAACCTCATTTGCTTGATACATTCAGTTCTTTTGGAACAAATCGATTGAAGTGAAGTTTCATATACTTCATCATACGCAGTTCTAAGTCTTAATTACGCGTTCATGAAGCTTATTGGGTTCTCCACACACGTCGTTCTTATCACGTCAAGTTAAAACCTTGAAGGTTAGATGGATAACCTAGGTTCTAACCACCAGTCACGTAACAGTGAACCTCATTTGCTTGTTACGCTCAGTTCTTTTGGAACAAATTGATTGAAGTGAAGTTTCTTATACCTCATCAAACGCATTACTAAGTCTTAATTACGCGTTCATGAAGGTTATTGGGTCCTCCATACACGTCGTTCTCATCACGTCAAGTTAAAACCTTGAAGGTTAGATGGATAACTTAGGTTGTAACCACAAGTCATGTAACAGTGAACCTCATTTGCTTTATACGTTCAGTTCTTTTGGAACAAATCGATTGAAGTGAAGTTTCTTATACTTCATCAAACGAATTACAAAGTCGTAATTACGCATCCATGAAGCTTATTGGGTCCTCCATACACGTCGTTCACATCACGTTAAGTTAAAACCTTGAAGGTTAGATGGATAACTTTGGTTCTAAACACAAGTCATGTAACAGTGAACCTCATTTGCTCGATACATTCAGTACTTTTGGAACAAATCGAATGAAGTGAAGTTTCTTATACTTCATCAAACGCATTACTAAGTCTTAATTACGCGTCCATGAAGCTTATTGAGTCCTCCATACACGTCGTTCTCATCACGTCAAGTTAAAACCTTGAAGGTTAGATGGATAACTTAGGTTCTAAACACAAGTCATGTAACAGTGAACCTCATTTGCTTGATACGTTCTGTTCTTATAGAACAAATCGATTGAAGTGAACATTCTTATACTTCATCAAACGCATTACTAAGTCTTAATTACACGTCCATGAAGCTTCTTGGGTCCTCTATAAACGTCGTTCTCATCACGTCAAGTTAAAACCTTGAAGGTTAGATAGATAACTTAGGTTCTAACCAGAAGTCATGTAACAGTGAACCTCATTTGCTTGATACGTTCAGTTCTTATGGAACAAATCGATTAAAGTGAACTTTTTTATACTTCAACAAACGCATTACTAAGTCTTAATTACGCATCCATGAATCTTATTGTGTCCCCCATACAAGTCGTTCTCATCACGTCAAGTTAAAACCTTGAAGGTTAGAAGGATAACTTATGTTCTAACCACAAGTCATGTAACAGTGAACTCATTTGCTTGATACGTTCAGTTCTTTCGGAACAAATCGAATGAAGTGAACATTCTTTTACTTCATCAAACGCATTACTAAGTCTTAATTACGCGTCCACAAAGCTTATTGGGGCATCTATACACGTCGTTCTCATCACGTCAAGTTAAAACCTTGAAGGTTAGATGGATAACTTAGGTTCTAAACACAAGTCATGTAACAGTGAACCTCATTTGCTTGATACGTTCAGTTCTTATGGAACAAATCGGTTGAAGTGAACTTTCTTATACTTCAACAAACGCATTACTAAGTCATAATTACACATCCATGAAGCTTATTGGGTCCACCATACACGTCATTCTCATCACGTCAACTTAAAACCTTGAAGGTTAGAAGGATAACTTATGTTCTAACCACAAGTCATGTAACAGTGAACCTCATTTGCATGATACGTTCAGTTCTTTTGGAACAAATCGAATGAAGTGAACATTCTTATACATCATCAAACGCATTACTAAGTCTTAATTATGCGTCCATGAAGCTTATTGGGTCCTCCATACACGTCGTTCACATCACGTCAAGTTAAAACCTTGAACGTTAGGTTGATAACTTAGGTTCTAACCACAAGTCATGTAACAGTGAACCGCATTTGCTTTATACGTTCAGTTCCTTTGGAACAAATCGATTGAAGTGAACATTCTTATACTTCATCAAACGCATTACTAAGTCTTAATTACGCGTCCATGAAGCTTATTGGGTCCTCCATACACGTCGTTCTCATCACGTCAATTTAAAACCTTGAAGGTTAGATGGATAAATTAGGTTCTAACCACAAGTCATGTAACAGTGAACCGTATTTGCTTTATACGTTCAGTTCTTTTGGAACAAATCGATTGAAGTGAACATTCTTATACTTCATCAAACGCATTACTAAGTCTTAATTACGCGTCCATGAAGCTTATTGGGTCCTCCACACACGTCGTTCTCATCACGTCAATTTAAAACCTTGAAGGTTAGATGGATAACTTAGGTTCTAACCACAAGTCATGTAACAGTGAACCTCATTTACTTGATACGTTCAGTTATTTTAGAACAAATCGATTGAAGTGAACATTATTATACTTCATCAAACGCATTACTAAGTCTTAATTACATGTCCATGAAGCTTATTGGGTCCTCCATACACGTCGTTCTCATCACGTCAAGTTAAAACCTTGAAGGTTAGATGGATAACTTAGGTTCTAACCACAAGTCATGTAACACTGAACCTCATTTGCTTGATACGTTCAGTACTTTTGGAACAAATCTAATGAAGTGAAGTTTCTTATACTTCATCAAACGCATTACTATGTCTTAATTACGCGTCCATGAAGCTTATTGAGTCCTCCATACACGTCGTTCTCATCACGTCAAGTTAAAACCGTGGCGGTTAGATGGATAACTTAGGCTCTAACCACAAGTCATGTAACAGTAAACCGCATTTGCTTGATACGTTCAGTTCTTTTGGAACAAATCGAATGAAGTGAACTTTCTTATACTTCATTAAACGCATTACTAAATCTTAATTACGCGTCCATGAAGCTTATTAGGTCCTCCATACACGTCGTTCTCATCACGTCAAGTTAAAACTTTTAAGGTTAGATTGATAACTTAAGTTCTAACCATAAGTCATGTAACAGTGAACCGCATTTGCTTTATACGTTCAGTTCTTTTGGAACAAATCGATTGAAGTGAGCATTCTTATACTTCATCAAACGCATTACTAAGTCTTAATTACGCGTCCATGAAGCTTATTGGGTCCTCCATACACGTCGTTCTCATCACGTCAATTTAAAACCTTGAAGGTTAGATGGATAACTTAGGTTCTAACCACAAGTCATGTAACAGTGAACCACATTTGCTTGATACGTTCAGTTCTTTTGGAACAAATCGAATGAAGTGAACATTCTTATACTTCATTAAACGCATGACTAAATCTTAATTACGCGTCCATGAAGCTTATTCGGTCCTCCATACACGTCGTTTTCATCACGTCAAGTTAAAACCTTGAAGGTTAAATGGATAACTTAGGTTCTAACCACAAGTCATGTAACAGTAAACCTCATTTGCTTGATACGTTCAGTTCTTTTAGAACACATCGATTGAAGTGAACAATTCTTATACTTTATCAAACCCATTACTAAGTCTTAATTACGCGTCCATGAAGCTTATTGGGACCTCCATACA
The DNA here is from genome assembly GCA_022432975.1 of Begonia masoniana. NCBI lineage: Eukaryota > Viridiplantae > Streptophyta > Magnoliopsida > Cucurbitales > Begoniaceae > Begonia > Begonia masoniana. Next base: position 21,754,564 of record CM039503.1, on the reverse strand, counting down.
CGTCGTTCACATCACGTCAAGTTAAAACCTTGAAGGTTAGATTGATAACTTAGGTTCTAACCACAAGTCATGTAACAGTTAACCGCATTTGCTTTATACGTTCAGTTCTTTTGGAACAAATCGATTGAAGTGAAAATTCTTATACTTCATCAAACGCATTACTAAGTTTTAATTACGCGTCCATGAACCTTATTGGGTGCTACATACACGTCGTTCTCATCACGATAATTTAAAATCTTGAAGGCTAGATGGATAACTTAGGTTCTAACCCTAAGTCATGTAACAGTGAACCTCATTTGCTTGATACGTACAGTTGTTTTAGAAAAAATCGATTGAAGTGAACATTCTTACACTTCATCAAAGGCATTACTAAGTCTTAATTACACGTCCATGAAGCTTATTGGGTCCTCTATACACGTCGTTCTCATCACGTCAAGTTAAAACCATGAAGGTTAGATGGATAACTTAGGTTCTAAACACAAGTCATGTAACAGTGAACCTCATTTGCTTGATACGTTCAGTTCTTATGGAACAAATCGATTGAAGTGAACTTTCTTATACTTCCACAAACGCATTACTAAGTCTTAATTACGCCTCCATGAAGCTTATTGGGTCCTCCATACACGTCGTTCTCATCACGTCAAGTTAAAACCTTGAAGGTTAGAAGGATAACTTATGTTCTAACCACAAGTCATGTAACAGTGAACCTCATTTGCTTGATACGTTCATTTCTTTTGGAACAAATCGAATGAAGTGAACATTCTTATACTTTATCAAACGCATTACTAAGTCTTAATTATGCGTCCATGAAGCTTATTGGGTCCTCCATACACGTCGTTCTCATCACGTCAAGTTAAAACCTTGAAGGTTAGATTGATAACTTAGGTTCTAACCACAAGTCATGTAATAGTGAACCTCATTTGCTTGATACGTTCAGTTCTTTTAGAACAAATCGATTGAAGTGAACATTCTTATACTTAATCAAACGCATTACTAAGTCTTAATTACACGTCCATGAAGCTTATTGGGTCCTCTATACACGTGGTTTTCATCACGTCAAGTTAAAAGCTTGAAGGTTAGATGGATAACTTAGGTTCTAACCACAAGTCATGTAACAGTGAACCTCATTTGCTTGATACGTTCAGTTCTTTTAGAACAAATCGATTAAAGTGAACATTCTTATACTTAATCAAACGCATTACTAAGTCTTAATTACGCGTCCATAAATCTTACTGGGTCCTCCATACACGTCGTTCACATCACGTCAAGTTAAAACCTTGAAGGTTAGATTGATAACTTAGGTTCTAACCACAAGTCATGTAATAGTCAACCGCATTTGCTTTATACGTTCAGTTCTTTTGGAACAAATCGATTGAAGTGAACATTCTTATACTTCATCAAACGCATTACTAAGTCTTAATTACTCGTCCATGAAGCTTATTGGGTCCTCCATACACGTCGTTCACATCAGCTCAAGTTAAAACCTTGAAGGTTAGATTGATAACTTAGGTTCTAAACACAAGTCATGTAACAGTGAACCTCATTTGCTTGATACGTTCAGTTCTTATGGAACAAATCGATTGAAGTGAACTTTCTTATACTTCAACAAACGCATTACTAAGTCTTAATTCCGCGTCCAAGAATCTTATTGGGTCCTCCATACACGTCGTTCACATCACGTCAAGTTAAAACCTTGAAGGTTAGATTGATAACTTAGGTTCTAACCACAAGTCATGTAATAGTCAACCGCATTTGCTTTATACGTTCAGTTCTTTTGGAACAAATCGATTGAAGTGAACATTCTTATACGTCATCAAACGCATTACTAAGTCTTAATTACTCGTCCATGAAGCTTATTGGGTCCTCCATACACGTCGTTCACATCACGTCAAGTTAAAACCTTGAAGGTTAGATTGATAACTTAGGTTCTAAACACAAGTCATGTAACAGTGAACCTCATTTGCTTGATACGTTCAGTTCTTATGGAACAAATCGATTGAAGTGAACTTTCTTATACTTCAACAAACGCATTACTAAGTCTTAATTACGCATCCATGAAGCTTACTGGGTCCTCCATACACGTCGTTCTCATCAAGTCAAGTTAAAACCTTGTAGGTTAAAAGGATAACTTATGTTCTAACCAAAAGTCATGTAACAGTGAACCTCATTTGCATGATACGTTTAGTTCTTTTGGAACAAATCGAATGAAGTGAACATTCTTATACTTCATCAAACGCATTACTAAGTCTTAATTATGCATCCATGAAGCTTATTGGGTCCTCCATACACGTCGTTCTCATCACGTCAAGTTAAAACCTTGAAGGTTAGATTGATAACTTAGGTTCTAACCACAAGTCATGTAACACTGAACCGCATTTGCTTGATACGTTCAGTGCTTTTGGAACAAATTGATTGATGTGAACTTTCTAATACTTCATCAAACCCATTACTAAGTCTTAATTACGCGTCCATGAAGCTTATTGGGTCCTCCATACACGTCAATCTCATCACGTCAAGTTAAAACCTTGAAGGTTAGATGGAAAACTTATGTTCTAACCACAAGTCATGTAACAGTGAACCTCATTTGCTTGATACGTTCAGTTCTTTTGGAACAAAGCAATTGAAGTGAAGTTTCTTATACTTCATCAAACGCATTACTAAGTCTTAATTACGCGTCCATGAAGCTGATTGGGTCCTCCATACACGTCGATCTCATCACGACAAGTTAAAACCTTGAAGGTTAGATGGATAACTTAGGTTCTAACTACAAGTCATGTGACAGTGAACCTCATTTGCTTGATACGTTCAATTCTTTTGGAACATATCGAATGAAGTGAACATTCTTATACTTCATTAAACGCATTACTAAGTCTTAATTACGCGTTCATGAATCTTATTGGGACCACCATACACGTCGTTCTCATCACGTCAAGTTAAAACCTTGAAGGTTAGATTGATAACTTAGGTTCTAACCACAAGTCATGTAACAGTGAACCGCATTTGCTTGATACGTTCAGTTCTTTTGGAACAAATTGATTGATGTGAATTTTCTAATACTTCATCAAACCCATTACTAAGTCTTAATTACACGTCCATGAAGCTTATTTGGTCCTCCATACACGTCATTCTCATCACGTCAAGTTAAAACCTTGAAGGTTAGATGGAAAACTTATGTTCTAACCACAAGTCATGTAACATTGAACATCATTTGCTTGATACGTTCAGTTCTTTTGGAACAAATCGATTGAAGTTAAGTTTCTTACACTTCATCAAACGAATTACTGAGCGTCCATGAAGCATATTGGGAACTCAATACATGTCGTTCTCATCACTTCAAGTTAAAACCTTAAAGGTTAAATGAATAACTTAGGTTCTAACCACAAGTCATGTAATAGTGAACCTCATTTGCTTGATACGTTCAGTTCTTTTGGAACAAATCGAGTGAAGTGAACTTTCTTATACTTCATCAAACGCATTACTAAGTCCTAATTACGCGTCCATGAAGTTGATTGGGTCCTCCATACACGTCGTTCTCATCACGTCAATTTAAAACCTTGAAGGTTAGATGGATATCTTAGGTTCTAATTACAAGTCATGTGACAGTGAACCTCATTTGCTTGATACGTTCAGTTCTTTTGGAACAAATCGAATGAAGTGAACATTCTTATACTTCATTAAACGCATTACTAAGTCTTAATTACGCGTCCATGAATCTTATTGGGTCCTCCATGCACGTCGTTCTCATCACGTCAAGTTAAAACCTTGAAGGTTAGATTGATAACTTATGTTCTAACCACAAGTCATGTAACAGTGAACCGCATTTGCTTGATACGTTCAATTCTTTTGGAACAAATTGATTGATGTGAACTTTCTAATACTTCATCAAACCAATTACTAAGTCTTAATTACGCGTCCATGAAACTTATTGGGTCCTCCATACACGTCGTTCTCATCACGTCAAGTTAAAACCTTGAAGGTTAGATGGATAACTTAGGTTCTAACCACATGTCATGTAACAGTGAACCTCATTTGCTTGATACGTTCAACTCTTTTAGAACAAATCGATTGAAGTGAACATTCTTATACTTCATCAAACGCATTATTAAGTCTTAATTACGCGTCCATGAAGCTTATTGGGTCCTCCATACACGTCGCTCTCATCACGTCAAGTTAAAACCTTGAAGGTTAGATGGATAACTTAGGTTCTAACAACAAGTCATGTAACAGTGTACCTCATTTGCTTGATACGTTCAGTTCTTTTGGAACAAATTGAATGAAGTGAACTTTCTTATACTTCATCAAACGCATTACTAAGTCTTAATTACGCGTCCATGAAGCTTATTGGGTCCTCCATACACGTCGTTCTCATCTCGTCAAGTTAAAACCTTAAAGGTTGGATAGATAACTTAGGATCTAACTACAAGTTAGTGAACCTCATTTGCTTGATACGTTCAGTTCTTTTGGAATAAACTGAATGAAGTGAACATTCTTATACTTCATTAAACGCATTACTAAGTCTTAATTACGCGTCCATGAATCTTATTAGTTCCTCCATACACATCGTTCTCATCACGTGAAGTTAAAACCTTGAAGGTTAGATTGATAACTTAGGTTCTAACCACAAGTCATGTAACAGTGAACTGCATTTGCTTGATTCGTTCAGTTCTTTTGGAACAAATTGATTGATGTGAACTTTCTAATACTTCATCAAACCCATTACTAAGTCTTAATTACGCATCCATGAAGCTTATTGGGTCCTCCATACACGTCATTCTCATCACGTCAAGTTAAAACCTTAAAGGTTAGATGGAAAACTTATGTTCTAACCACATGTCATGTAACTGTGAACCTCATTTACTTGATACGCTCAGTTCTTTTGGAACAAATCGATTGAAGTGAAGTTTCTTATACTTCATCAAACGCATTACTAAGTCTTAATTACGCGTCCATGAAGCTTATTGCGACCTCAATACATGTCGTTCTCATCACTTCTAGTTAAAACCTTGAAGGTTAAATGGATAACTTAGGTTCTAACCACAAGTCATGTACCAGTGAACTTCATTTGCTTGATACGTTCAGTTCTTTTGGAACAAATCGATTGAAGTTAAGTTTCTTACACTTCATCAAACGAATTACTAAGCGTCCAAGAAGCCTATTGGGACCTCAATACATGTCGTTCTCCTCACTTCAAGTTAAAACCTTAATGGTTAAATGAATAACTTAGGTTCTAACTAAAAGTCATGTAATAGTGAACCTCATTTGCTTGATACGTTCACTTCTTTTGGAACAAATTGAATGAAGTGAACTTTCTTATACTTCATCAAACGAATTACTAAGTCTTAATTTCGCATCCATGAAGCTGATTGGGTGCTCCATACACGTCGTTCTCATCACGTCAAGTTAAAACCTTGAAGGGTAGATGGATATCTTAGGTTCTAACTACAACTCATGTGACAATGAACCTCATTTGCTTGATACGTTCAGTTCTTTTGGAACAAATCGAATGAAGTGAACATTCTTATACTTCATCAAACGAATTACTAAGTCTTAATTTCGCATCCATGAAGCTGATTGGGTGCTCCATACACGTCGTTCTCATCACGTCAAGTTAAAACCTTGAAGGGTAGATGGATATCTTAGGTTCTAACTACAACTCATGTGACAATGAACCTCATTTGCTTCATACGTTCAGTTCTTTTGGAACAAATCGAATGAAGTGAACATTCTTATACTTCGATAAACGCATTACTAAGTCTTAATTACGCGTCCGTGAATCTTATTGGGTCCTCCATACACGTTGTTCTCATTACGTCAAGTTAAAACCTTGAAGGTTAGATTGATAACTAAAGTTCTAACCACAAGTCATTGAACAGTGAACCGCATTTGCTTGATACGTTCAGTCCTTTTGGAACAAATTGATTGATGTGAACTTTCTAATACTTCATCAAACCCATTACTAAGTCTTAATTACGCGTCCATGAAACTTATTGGGTCCTCCATACACGTCGTTCTCATCACGTCAAGTTAAAACCTTGAAGGTTAGATGGATAACTTAGGTTCTAACCACAAGTCATGTAACAGTGAACCTCATTTACTTGATACGTTCAGTTCTTTTAGAACAAATCGATTGAAGTGAACATTCTTATACTTCATCAAACGCATTATTAAGTCTTAATTACGCGTCCATGAAGCTTATTGGGTCCTCCATACACGTCGTTCTCATCAGGTCAAGTTAAAACTTTGAAGGTTAGATGGATTACTTAGGTTCTAACCACAAGTCATGTAACAGTGAACCTCATTTGCTTGATACGTTCAGTTCTTTTGGAACAAATCGAATGAAGTGAACTTTCTTATATATCATAAAACGCATTACTAAGTCTTAATTACGCGTCAATAAAGCTTATTGGGTCCTCCATACACGTCGTTCTCATCACGTCAAGTTAAAACCTTGAAGGTTAGATGGATAACTTAGGTTCTAACAACAAGTCATGTAACAGTGTACCTCATTTACTTGATACGTTCAGTTCTTTTAGAACAAATCGATTGAAGTGAACATTCTTATACTTCATCAAACGCATTACTAAGTCTTAATTACATGTCCATGAAGCTTATTGGGTCCTCTATACACGTCGTTCTCATCACGTCAAGTTAAAACCTTGAAGGTTACATGGATAACTTAGGTTCTAAACACAAGTCAGGTAACAGTGAACCTCATTTGCTTGATACGTTCAGTTCTTATGGAACAAATCGATTGAAGTGAACTTTCTTATACTTCAACAAACGCATTACTAAGTCATAATTACACATCCATGAAGCTTATTGGGTCCTCCATACACGTCTTTCTCATCACGTCAACTTAAAATCTTGAAGGTTAGAAGGATAACTTATGTTCTAACCACAAGTCATGTAACAGTGAACCTCATTTGCATGATACGTTCAGTTCTTTTGGAACAAATTGAATGAAGTGAACTTTCTTATACTTCATCAAACGAATTACTAAGTCTTAATTTCGCATCCATGAAGCTGATTGGGTGCTCCATACACGTCGTTCTCATCACGTCAAGTTAAAACCTTGAAGGGTAGATGGATATCTTAGGTTCTAACTACAACTCATGTGACAATGAACCTCATTTGCTTGATACGTTCAGTTCTTTTGGAACAAATCGAATGAAGTGAACATTCTTATACTTCATTAAAGGCATTACTAAGTCTTAATTACGCGTCCGTGAATCTTATTGGGTCCTCCATACAGGTTGTTCTCATTACGTCAAGTTAAAACCTTGAAGGTTAGATTGATAACTAAAGTTCTAACCACAAGTCATTGAACAGTGAACCGCATTTGCTTGATACGTTCAGTTCTTTTGGAACAAATTGATTGATGTGAACTTTCTAATACTTCATCAAACGCATTACTAAGTCTTAATTACGCGTCCATGAAACTTATTGGGTCCTCCATACACGTCGTTCTCATCACGTCAAGTTAAAACCTTGAAGGTTAGATGGATAACTTAGGTTCTAACCACAAGTCATGTAACAGTGAACCTCATTTACTTGATACGTTCAGTTCTTTTAGAACAAATCGATTGAAGTGAACATTCTTATACTTCATCAAACGCATTATTAAGTCTTAATTACGCGTCCATGAAGCTTATTGGGTCCTCCATACACGTCGTTCTCATCAGGTCAAGTTAAAACTTTGAAGGTTAGATGAATTACTTAGGTTCTAACCAGAAGTCATGTAACAGTGAACCTCATTTGCTTGATACGTTCAGTTCTTTTGGAACAAATCGAATGAAGTGAACTTTCTTATACTTCAACAAACGCATTATTAAGTCATAATTACACATCCATGAAGCTTATTGGGTCCTCCATACACGTCTTTCTCATCACGTCAACTTAAAACCTTGAAGGTTAGAAGGATAACTTATGTTCTAACCACAAGTCATGTAACAGTGAACCTCATTTGCATGATACGTTCAGTTCTTTTGGAACAAATCGAATGAAGTGAACATTCTTATACATCATCAAACGCATTACTAAGTCTTAATTATGCGTCCATGAAGCTTATTGGGTCCTCCATACACGTCGTTCACATCACGTCAAGTTAAAACCTTGAAGGTTAGGTTGATAACTTAGGTTCTAACCACAAGTCATGTAACAGTGAACCGCATTTGCTTTATACGTTCAGTTCTTTTGGAACAAATCGATTGAAGTGAACATTCTTATACTTCATCAAACGCATTACTAAGTCTTAATTACACGTCCATGAAGCTTATTGGGTCCTCTATACACGTCGTTCTCATCACGTCAAGTTAAAACCTTGAAGGTTAGATGGATAACTTAGGTTCTAAACACAAGTCATGTAACAGTGAACCTCATTTACTTGATACGTTCAGTTCTTTTAGAACAAATCGATTGAAGTGAACATTCTTATACTTCATCAAACGCATTATTAAGTCTTAATTACGCGTCCATGAAGCTTATTGGGTCCTCCATACACGTCGTTCTCATCACGTCAAGTTAAAACTTTGAAGGTTAGATGGATTATTTAGGTTCTAACCACAAGTCATGTAACAGTGAACCTCATTTGCTTGATACGTTCAGTTCTTTTGGAACAAATCGAATGAAGTGAACTTTCTTATACTTCATAAAACGCATTACTAAGTCTTAATTACGCGTCCATAAAGCTTATTGGGTCCTCCATACACGTCGTTCTCATCACGTCAAGTTAAAACCTTGAAGGTTTGATGGATAACTTAGGTTCTAACCACAAGCCTTATAACAGTAAACCTCATTTCCTTGATACGTTAAGTTCTTTTGGAACAAATCGATTGAAGTGAATTTTCGTATACTTCATCAAACGCATTACTAAGTCTTAATTACGCGTCCATGAAGCTTATTGCGTCCTCCATACACGTCGTTCACATCACGTCAAGTTAAAACCTTGAAGGTTAGATGGATAACTTAGGTTCTAACCACAAGTCATGTAACAGTGAACCTCATTTGCTTGATACGTTCAGTTCTTTTAGAACAAATCGATTGAAGAGAACATTCTTATACTTCATCAAACGCATTACTAAGTCTTAATTACGCGTCCATGAAGCTTATTGGGTCCTCCATACACGTTGTTCTCATCACGTCAAGTTAAAACCTTGAAGGTCAGATGGATAACTTAGGTTCTAACTACAAGTCATGTGACAGTCAATTTCATTTGCTTGATACGTTCAGTTCTTTTGGAACAATTCGATTGAAGTGAACATTCTTATACTTCAACAAACGCATTACTAAGTCTTAATTACACGTCCATGAAACTTATTGGGACCTCAATACATGTCGTTCTCATCACTTCAAGTTAAAACCTTGAAGGTTAAATGAATAACTTAGTTTCTAACTACAAGTCATGTAAGAGCGAACCTCATTTGCTTGATACGTTCTGTTCTTTTAGAACAAATCGATTAAAGTGAAGTTTCTTATACTTCATCAAACGCATTACTAATTCTTAATTACGCGTCCATGAAGTTTATTGGATCCTCCATCGTAACGACCCTAAGACTGTACCCAATAACTCGTATATATTATTTTTTTTTATCCTTATACTTTACATAATTTCTAAGCGGAATCTGAATCGGAGATTGAAATCTAACATTTAAATCAATTAAAGTTAACACTAAACTCATTAAATAAAACTTTAAAGCTTTTAATAAAACAATTAATCATTCAGCCAAAAAAAGGGGAGGGCATATCCCACTTCTGGTGACCAAAATGAATAGGCGATCGATCGCCCACATTCGGCGATCGATCGCTGCATTGAAATAAAAATAGAGGGGCGATCAATCTCCTTATTTAGGAGATCGATCGTCGATCATAAGTAGGGAGGGGCGATGGTCGCCTCTCACAATGGCGATCAGTCGCCCATCTCCTCCTCCTACATTCTTCTTCTTTGTTTTTTTTACAGGTGCTCTCTGGAATCCGAAATTCCAGAGAGCAAACACCAACTTTCCTCCCTACAAAGTTTTCCACCGCTGCACACTTCACATTTCACAGTTAACATACTAAATACCTCATAATCGGCCAAACATTTAACTTAAAACGTACTCCTAAACCAAATTAGTACGTGATAGAAACTTTAAATCCAACTGCATGGATAGCTCTACAACTCGAGCATATCCGTGCATAACCTAGAGAAATTCTATACAATTTCATAAAAATCCTTACAAAAGCTTAACGAAAACGTTTATAAAACAGGTTTACCAAAACATCAAAATATCGCCTATCCAGAACTAAACATCCTATAATGTTCTAACTAATCAACCATCAGCTCGTCAATTCCGAAAAACCCTCAAAACATCTATACATACATCCCCACGGGTCAGGTAAGCATCGACTGCGCCAGCACACCACAGCAAGCCATCCTCCGTCAACTGCCTCATTCCTTAGGTGGAGGGATCTCATCCTCACCTGCCTCAATGTCACCTACACCATACGAATACACTATGAGATAAAATCTCAGCAAGTCCCGTAAATGAAAATGCATGCAGATGCGTATGTCTTTCATAAAACATGCAGATAACAGATTCAGATTCATGCAGATAACATATTCAGATTCAGATTCATTACGTCGTAGACAGATTGTCACCGAGGTCTAAACCCCCTCGTCATGACCAGATAACAGATTACGTAGATTCATTTCGTTGGTTCATTTTACTTTTTAATTAGGTCGCAGACAGAATGTCACCGAGGGCTGAACCACCTCGCCTGACCAAATAATAGATTACGTAGATTCATTTCGTTCGTTCTCTTAAACATATGCTTTAACAGACGCGATGCATGAGCAGTCAAATGCATAAAGTAAACAACCAGCACGTGTACCATCAAGACGATAAACAAACATAATCTATAAACGACTAACCTAACTACCTAACCAAAACAATTTAAACAGAATGCATCACCAAAACTCCTCGAGACGACCTCGACGTACGGTGTAGGCCAATCGGCCAGAGAAGATCACGAGAACTTACCTCGTGTCCGTTGCAGCTCAAGCTCCGTCCACGAGCGTTGTTCACCTAAGTTTCACCAAATTGTCGTTAAAATGAGTTTAAAACAATTTAATGTACTAAACTAACAAAATCCTTAACTAAGGAATTTCCTAAAGCTTTAATCTAATTTATCGAGCTATTCCCTCGAGCAACTACGCGCTCGGCACCTCAAATCCCAATTACGAGTTTTTCCCAAAAATTCCTAAATTCTTCAATTTTAACATTTCACACAAATCGGTATTAATTCATCCAATAACGTCCCTTACGTTCAATAGGTCCATAAACTACGACAACCTATCGATTTCGAACCCTAATTCGCATTTTTGACGAAACCATAATCGTAAACCCTGTCCGTTAAACTTCGTGAAAATCAAAAACTAACGCTCTAAGATCATAGATTCATACCTAGAGCGTCGATTGGAGGAGAAAAACGTGAAGAAAACGAGACGATCGGAGCGCGAATCGAAGGTCGGATGTTGAATCGTCGTCGGCTGGTAGAGAGAGCTTCGCTCTCTGGTTTTTTTTTTTTTTTTTTTTTTTTTTTTTTTTTTTTTTTTTTTTTTTTTTTTTTTTTTTTTTTTTTTTTTTTTTTTTTTTTTTTTTTTTTTTTTTTTTTTTTGCTTGATACGTTCAGTTCTTTTGGAACAAATCGATTGAAGTGAAGTTTCTTATACTTCATCAAACGCATTACTAAGTCTTAATTACGCGTCCATGAAGCTTATTGGGTCCTCCATACACGTCGTTCTCATCACGTCAAGTTAAAACCTTGAAGGTTAGATGATAACTTAGGTTCTAACCACAAGTCATGCAACAGTGAACCTCATTTGCTTGATACGTTCAGTTCTTTTGGAACAAATCGATTGAAGTGAACATTCTTATACTTCATCAAACGCATTACTAAGTCTTAATTACGCGTCCATGAAGCTTATTGGGTCCTCCATACACGTCGTTCTCATCACGTCAAGTTAAAACCTTGAAGGTTAGATGATAACTTAGGTTCTAACCACAAGTCATGCAACAGTGAACTCATTTGCTTGATACGTTCAGTTCTTTTGGAACAATCGATTGAAGTGAACATTCTTATATTTCATCAAACGCATTACTAAGTCTTAATTACGCGTCCATGAAGCTTATTGGGTCTTCCATATACGTCGTTCTCATCACATCAAATTAAAACCTAGAAGGTTAGATGGATAATTTAGGTTATAACCACAAGTCATGTAACAGTGAACCGCATTTGCTTTATACGTTCAGTTCTTTTGGAACAAATCGATTGAAGTGAACATTCTTATACTTCATCAAACGCATTACTAAGTCTTAATAACGCGTCCATGAAGCTTATTGGGTCCTCCATACACGTCGTTCTCATCATGTCAAGTTAAAACCTCGAATGTTAGATGGATAACTTAGGTTCTAACCACAAGTCATGTAACAGTTAACTTCATTTGCTTGATACGTTCAGTTCTTTTGGAAAAAATCGATTGAAGTGAAGTTTCTTATACATCTTCAAACGCATTATTAAGTCTTAATTACACGTGCATGAAGCTTATTGGGTCCTCAAATCAATCGAAGTAAACTTTCTTATAATTTATCAAACGCATTACTAAGTCTTAATTACGCGTCCATGAAGTTTATTGGGTCCTCCATACACGTCGTTCTCATCACGTCAAGTTAAAACCTTGAAGATTAGATGGATAATTTAAGTTCTAACCACAAGTCATATAACAGTAAACCTCATTTGCTTGATACGCTAAGTTCTTTTGGAACAAATCGATTGAAGTGAAGTTTCTTATACTCATCAAACGCATTACTAAGTCTTAATTACGCGTCCATGAAGCTTATTGGGTCCTCCAATACACGTCGTTCTCATAACATCAAGTTAAAACCTTGAAGGTTAGATGGATAACTTAGGTTCTAACCACAAGTCATGTTACAGTGAACCTCATTTTATTGATACGTTCAGTTCTTTTGAAACAAATCGATTGAAGTGAACTTTCTTATATTTCATCAAACGCATTAATATGTCTTAGTTACGCGTCCATGAAGCTTATTGGGTCCTCCATACACGTCGTTCTCATCATGTCAAATTAAAACCTTAAAGGTTAGATGGATAACTTAGGTTCCAACCACAAGTCATGTAGCAGTGAACCTCATTTGCCTGATACGTTCAGTTCTTGTGGAACAAATCTATTGAAGTGAACTTTCTTATACTTCATCAAACGCATTACTAAGTCTTAGTTACCTGTCCATGAAGCTTATTGGGTCCTCCATACACGTCGTTCTCATCACGTCAAGTTAAAACCTTGAAGGTTAGATGGACAACTTAGGTTCTAACCACAAGTCATGTAACAGTGAACCTCATTTGGTTGATACGTTCAGTTCTTTTGGAACAAATCGATTGAAGGGAAGTTTCTTATACTTCATCAAAAGCATTACTAAGTCTTAATTACGCGTCCATGAAGCTTATTGGGTCCTCCATACACGTCGTTTTTATCACGTCAAGTTAATACCTTGAAGGTTAGATGGATAACTTAGATTCTAACCACAAGTCATGTAACAGTGAAACTTATTTGCTTGATACGTTCAGTTCTTTTAGAACAAATCGATTGAAGTGAACTTTCTTATCCTTCATCAAACGCATTACTAAGTCTTAATTACTCGTCCATGAAGCTTATTGGTTCCTCCATACACGTCGTTCTCATCACGTCAAGTTAAAACCTTGAAGGTTAGATGGATAACTTAGGTTCTAACCACAAGTCATGTAACAGTGAACCTCATTTGCTTGATACGTTCAGTTCTTTTAGAACAAATCGATTGAAGTGAACTTTCTTATACTTTATCAAACGCATTACTAAGTCTAATTACCCGTCCATGAAGTTTATTGGGTCCTCCATACACGTCGTTCTCATCACGTCAAGTTAAAACCTTGCAGGTTCGATGGATAACTTAGGTTCTAACCACAAGTCATATAACAGTGAACCTCATTTGCTTGATACGTTCAGTTCTTTTGGAACAAATCGAATGAAGTGAACATTCTTATACTTCATCAAATGCATTACTAAGTCTTAATTACGGGTCCATGAAGCTTATTGGGTCTTCCATACACGTCGTTCTCATCACGTCAAGTTAAAACCTTGAAGGTTAGATGGGTAACTTATGTTCTAACCACAAGTCATGTAACAGTGAACCTCATTTGCTTGATACGTTCAGTTCTTTTGGAACAAATCGATTGAAGTGAAGTTTCTTATACTTCATCAAACGCATTACTACGTCTTAATTACGCATCCATGAAGCATATTGGGGCCCCAATACATGTCGTGCTCATCACTTCAAGTTAAAACCTTGAAGGTTAAATGAATAACTTAGGTTCTAACCACAAGTCATGTAATAGTGAACCTCATTTGCTTGATACGTTCAGTTCTTTTGGAACAAATCGAATGAAGTGAACTTTCTTAAACTTCATCAAAAGCATTACTAAGTCTTAATTACGCGTCCATGAAGCTGATTGGGTCTCCATACACGTCGTTCTCATCACGTCAAGTTAAAACCTTAAAGGTTAGATGGATAACTTAGGGTCTAACTACAAGTCATGTGACAGTGAACCTCATTTGCTTGATACGTTCAGTTCTTTTGGAACAAATCGAATGAAGTGAACATTCTTATACTTCATTAAACGCATTACTAAGTCTTAATTACGCGTCCATGAATCTTATTGGGTCCTCCATACACGTCGTTCTCATCACGTCAAGTTAAAACCTTGAAGGTTAGATTGATAACTTAGGTTCTAACCACAAGTCGTTTAACTGTGAACCTCATTTGCTTGATACGTTCAGTTCTTTTGGAACAAATTGATTGAAGTGAAGTATCTTATACTTCATCAAACGCATTACTAAGTCTTAATTACGCGTCCATGAAGCTTATTGGGTCCTCCATACACGTCGTTCTCATCACGTCAAGTTAAAACCTTGAAGGTTAGATGGATAACTTAGGTTCTAACCACAAGTCATGTAACAGTAAACCTCATTTGCTTGATACGTTCACTTCTTTTGGAACAAATTGATTGAAGTGAAGTTTCTTATACTTCATCAAACGCATTACGAAGTATTAATTACGCGTTCATGAAGCTTATTAGGTCCTCCATACACGTCGTTTTCATCACGTCAAGTTAATACCTTGAAGGTTAGATGGATAACTTAGGTTCTAACCACAAGTCATGTAACAGTGAACCTTATTTGCTTGATACGTTCAGGTCTTTTAAAACAAATCGATTGAAGTGAACTTTCTTATACTTCATCAAACGCATTACTAAGTCTTAATTACGCGTCCATGAAGATTATTGGGTCCTCCATACACGTCGTTCTCATCACGTCAAGTTAAAACCTTGAAGGTTAAATGAATAACTTAGTTCTAACCACAAGTCATGTAACAGTGAGCCTCATTTACTTCAAACGTTCAGTTCTTTTAGAACAAATAGATTGAAGTGCACATTCTTATACTTCATCAAACGCAATACTAAGTCTTAATTACGCGTCCATGAAGCTTATTGAGTCTTCCATACATGTCGTTCTCATCACGTCAAGTTAAAACCTTGAAGGTTAGATGGAAAACTTATGTTCTAACCACAAGTCATGTAAGAGTGAACCTCATTTGCTTGATACGTTCAGTTCTTTTGGAACAAATCGTTTGAAGTGAAGTTTCTTATATTTCATCAAACGCATTACTAAGTCTTAATTACACGTCCATGAAGCTTATTGTGACCTCAATACATGTCTATCTCATCACTTCAAGTTAAAACCTTAAAGGTTAAATAGATAACTTAGGTTCTAACCACAAGTCATGTAACAGTGAACCTCATTTGCTTGATACGTTCAGTTCTTTTGGAACAAATCGTTTGAAGTAAAGTTTCTTATACTTCATCAAACGCATTACTAAGTCTTAATTACACGTCCATGAAGCTTATTGTGACCTCAATACATGTCTTTCTCATCACTTCAAGTTAAAACCTTGAAGGTTAAATGGATAACTTAGGTTCTAACAACAAGTCATGGAACAGTGAACCTCATTTGCTTGATACGTTCAGTTCTTTTGGAACAAATCGATTGAAGTGAAGTTTCTTATACTTCATCAAACGCATTACTAAGTCTTAATTACGCGTCCATGAAGCATATTGGTACCTCAATACATGTCGTGCTCATT
Source organism: Begonia masoniana (assembly GCA_022432975.1). NCBI lineage: Eukaryota > Viridiplantae > Streptophyta > Magnoliopsida > Cucurbitales > Begoniaceae > Begonia > Begonia masoniana. The sequence goes on along the minus strand of CM039503.1, from coordinate 21,738,332 downwards.
ACTTCAAGTTAAAACCTTGAAGGTTAAATGAATAACTTAGGCTTCTAACCACAAGTCATGTAATAGTGAACTTCATTTGCGTGATACGTTCAGTTCCTTGGAACAAATCGAATGAAGTGAACTTTCTTATACTTCATCAAACGCATTACTAAGTCTTAATTACGCGTCCATGAAGCTGATTGGGTCCTCCATATATGTCGTTCTCATCACGTCAAGTTAAAACCTTGAAGGTTAGAAGGATAACTTAGGGTCTAACTACAAGTCATGTGACAGTGATCCTCATTTGCTTGATACGTTCAGTTCTTTTGGAACAAATAGAATGAAGTGAACTTCTTATACTTCATCAAACGCATTACTAAGTCTTAATTACGCGTCCATGAAGCTTATTGGGTCCTCCATACACGTCGTTCTCATCACGTCAATTTAAAACCTTGAAGGTTAGATGGATAACTTAGGTTCTAACCACAAGTCATGTAACAGTGAACCTCATTGCTTGATACGTTCAGTTCTTTTAGAACAAATCGATTGAAGTGAACATTCTTATACTTCATCAAACGCATTACTAAGTCTTAATTACGCGTCCATGAAGCTTATTGGGTCCTCCATACATGTCGTTCTCATCACTTCAAGTTAAAACCTTGAAGGTTAGATGATAACTTAGGTTCTACCACAAGTCATGTAACAGTGAACCTCATTTGCTTGATACGTTCAGGTCTTTTGGAACAAATCGATTGAAGTGAAGTTCTTATACTTCATCAAACGCATTACTAAGTCTTAATTACGACGTCCATGAAGCTTATTGGTCCTCCATACATGTCGTTCTCATCACGTCAAGTTAAAACCTTGAAGGTTAAGATGATAACTTAGGTTCTAACCACAAGTCATGTAACAGTGAACCTCATTTGCTTGATACGTTTAGTTCTTTTGATAAAAATCGATGTAAGTGAAGTTTCTTATACTTCATCAAACGCATTACTAAGTATTAATTACGCGTCTATGAAGCTTATTGGGTTCTCCATACACGTCGTTATCATCACATCAAGTCAAAACCTTGATTGTTAGATGGATAACTTAGGTTCTAACCACAAGTCATGTAACAGTGAACCTCATTTGCATGATACGTTCAGTTCTTTTGAAACAAATCGATTGAAGTGAACTTTCTTATACTTCATAAAATGCATTTCTAAGTCTTAATTACGCGTCCATAAAGCTTATTGGGTGCTCCATACACGTCGTTCTCTACACGTCAAGTTAAAACCTTGAAGGTTAGATGGATAACTTAGGTTCTAACAACAAGTCATGTCACAGTGAACCTCATTTGCATGATACGTTCAGTTCTTTTGGAAATAATTGATTGAAGTGAAGTTTCTTATACTTCATCAAACGAATTGTTAAGTGTTAATTACGCGTCCATGAAGCATATTGGGTCCTCCATACACGTTGTTCTCATCACTTCAAGTTAAAACCTTGAAGTTTAAATTAATAACTTAGGTTCTAACCACAAGTCATGTAACAGTGAACCTCATTTGCATGATACGTTCAGTTCTTTTGAAACAAATCGATTGAAGTGAACTTTCTTATACTTCATAAAATGCATTTCTAAGTCTTAATTACGCGTCCATAAAGCTTATTGGGTGCTCCATACACGTCGTTCTCTACACGTCAAGTTAAAACCTTGAAGGTTAGATGGATAACTTAGGTTCTAACAACAAGTCATGTCACAGTGAACCTCATTTGCATGATACGTTCAGTTCTTTTGGAAATAATTGATTGAAGTGAAGTTTCTTATACTTCATCAAACGCATTGTTAAGTGTTAATTACGCGTCCATGAAGCATATTGGGTCCTCCATACACGTTGTTCTCATCACTTCAAGTTAAAACCTTGAAGTTTAAATTAATAACTTAGGTTCTAACCACAAGTCATGTAACAGTGAACCTCATTTGCATGATACGTTCAGTTCTTTTGGAACAAATCGATTGAAGTGAACTTTCTTATACTTCATAAAATGCATTACTAAGTCTTAATTACGCGTCCATAAAGCTTATTGGGTGCTCCATACACGTCGTTCTCTACACGTCAAGTTAAAACCTGTAAGGTTAGATGGATAACTTAGGTTCTAACCACAAGTCATGTAACAGTGAACCTCATTTGCTTGATACGTTCAGTTCTTTTGGAACAAATCGATTGAAGTGAAGTTTCTTATACTTCGTCAAACGCATTACTAAGTTTTAATTACGCGTCCATGAAGCATATTGGGTCCTCCATAAACGTTGTTCTCATCACGTCAAGTTAAAACCTGTAAGGTTAGATGGATAACTTAGGTTCTAACCACAAGTCAAGTAACAGTGAACCTCATTTGCTTGATACGTTCAGTTCTTTTGGAACAAATCGATTGAAGTGAACTTTCTTATACTTCATAAAATGCATTACTAAGTCTTAATTACGCGTCCATAAGGCTTATTGGGTGCTCCATACACGTCGTTCTCTACACGTCAAGTTAAAACCTGTAAGGTTAGATGGATAACTTAGGTTCTAACCACAAGTCATGTAACATTGAACCTCATTTGCTTGATACGTTCAGTTCTTTTGGAACAAATCGATTGAACAGAACATTCTTATACATCATCAAACCAATTACAAAGTGTTAATTACGGGTCCATGAAGCTTACTGGGACCTCAATACACGTCGTTCTCATCACTTCAAGTTAATACCTTGAAGGTTAAATGAATAACTTAGGTTCTAACCACAAGTCATGTAATAGTGAACCTCATTTGCTTGATACGTTCAGTTCTTTTGGAACAAATCGAATGAAGTGAACTTTCTTATACTTTATCAAACGCATTACTAAGTCTTAATTACGCGTCTATGAAGCTTATTGGGTTCTCCATACACGTCGTTATCATCACATCAAGTTAAAACCTTGATTGTTAGATGGATAACTTAGGTTCTAACCACAAGTCATGTAACAGTGAACCTCATTTGCATGATACGTTCAGTTCTTTTGGAACAAATCGATTGAAGTGAACTTTCTTATACTTCATAAAATGCATTACTAAGTCTTAATTACGCGTCCATGAAGCTTATTGGGTGCTCCATACACGTCGTTCTCTACACGTCAAGTTAAAACCTTGAAGGTTAGATGGATAACTTAGGTTCTAACAACAAGTCATGTCACAGTGAACCTCATTTGCTTGATACGTTCAGTTCTTTTGGAACAAATCGATTGAAGTGAAGTTTCTTATACTTCGTCAAACGCATTACTAAGTTTTAATTACGCGTCCATGAAGCATATTGGGTCCTCCATAAACGTTGTTCTCATCACGTCAAGTTAAAACCTGTAAGGTTAGATGGATAACTTAGGTTCTAACCACAAGTCAAGTAACAGTGAACCTCATTTGCTTGATACGTTCAGTTCTTTTGGAACAAATCGATTGAAGTGAACTTTCTTATACTTCATAAAATGCATTACTAAGTCTTAATTACGCGTCCATAAGGCTTATTGGGTGCTCCATACACGTCGTTCTCTACACGTCAAGTTAAAACCTGTAAGGTTAGATGGATAACTTAGGTTCTAACCACAAGTCATGTAACATTGAACCTCATTTGCTTGATACGTTCAGTTCTTTTGGAACAAATCGATTGAAGAGAACATTCTTATACATCATCAAACCCATTACAAAGTGTTAATTACGGGTCCATGAAGCTTACTGGGACCTCAATACACGTCGTTCTCATCACTTCAAATTAATACCTTGAAGGTTAAATGAATAACTTAGGTTCTAACCACAAGTCATGTAATAGTGAACCTCATTTGCTTGATACGTTCAGTTCTTTTAGAACAAATCGAATGAAGTGAACTTTCTTATACTTTATCAAACGCATTACTAAGTCTTAATTACGCGTCTATGAAGCTTATTGGGTTCTCCATACACGTCGTTATCATCACATCAAGTTAAAACCTTGATTGTTAGATGGATAACTTAGGTTCTAACCACAAGTCATGTAACAGTGAACCTCATTTGCATGATACGTTCAGTTCTTTTGAAACAAATCGATTGAAGTGAACTTTCTTATACTTCATAAAATGCATTACTAAGTCTTAATTACGCGTCCATGAAGCTTATTGGGTGCTCCATACACGTCGTTCTCTACACGTCAAGTTAAAACCTTGAAGGTTAGATGGATAACTTAGGTTCTAACAACAAGTCATGTCACAGTGAACCTCATTTGCTTGATACGTTCAGTTCTTTTGGAACAAATCGATTGAAGTGAAGTTTCTTATACTTCGTCAAACGCATTACTAAGTTTAATTACGCGTCCATGAAGCATATTGGGTCCTCCATAAACGTTGTTCTCATCACGTCAAGTTAAAACCTGTAAGGTTAGATGGATAACTTAGGTTCTAACCACAAGTCAAGTAACAGTGAACCTCATTTGCTTGATACGTTCAGTTCTTTTGGAACAAATCGATTGAAGTGAACTTTCTTATACTTCATAAAATGCATTACTAAGTCTTAATTACGCGTCCATAAGGCTTATTGGGTGCTCCATACACGTCGTTCTCTACACGTCAAGTTAAAACCTGTAAGGTTAGATGGATAACTTAGGTTCTAACCACAAGTCATGTAACATTGAACCTCATTTGCTTGATACGTTCAGTTCTTTTGGAACAAATCGATTGAAGAGAACATTCTTATACATCATCAAACACATTATAAGTGTTAATTACGGGTCCATGAAGCTTACTGGGACCTCAATACACGTCGTTCTCATCACTTCAAGTTAATACCTTGAAGGTTAAATGAATAACTTAGGTTCTAACCACAAGTCATGTAATAGTGAACCTCATTTGCTTGATACGTTCAGTTCTTTTGGAACAAATCGAATGAAGTGAACTTTCTTATACTTTATCAAACGCATTACTAAGTCTTAATTACGCGTCTATGAAGCTTATTGGGTTCTCCATACACGTCGTTATCATCACATCAAGTTAAAACCTTGATTGTTAGATGGATAACTTAGGTTCTAACCACAAGTCATGTAACAGTGAACCTCATTTGCATGATACGTTCAGTTCTTTTGAAACAAATCGATTGAAGTGAACTTTCTTATACTTCATAAAATGCATTACTAAGTCTTAATTACGCGTCCATGAAGCTTATTGGGTGCTCCATACACGTCGTTCTCTACACGTCAAGTTAAAACCTTGAAGGTTAGATGGATAACTTAGGTTCTAACAACAAGTCATGTCACAGTGAACCTCATTTGCATGATACGTTCAGTTCTTTTGGAAATAATTGATTGAAGTGAAGTTTCTTATACTTCATCAAACGCAATGTTAAGTGTTAATTACGCGTCCATGAAGCATATTGGGTCCTCCATACACGTTGTTCTCATCACTTCAAGTTAAAACCTTAAGGTTAGATGGATAACTTAGGTTCTAACCACAAGTCATGTAACAGTGAACCTCATTTGCTTGATACGTTCAGTTCTTTTGGAACAAATCGATTGAAGTGAAGTTTCTTATACTTCGTCAAACGCATTACTAAGTATTAATTACGCGTCCATGAAGCTTATTGGGTCCTTCATACACGTCGTTCTTATCACGTCAAGTTAAAACGTGTAAGGTTAGATGGATAACTTAGGTTCTAACCACAAGTCATGTAACAGTGAACCTCATTTGCTTGATACGTTCAGTTCTTTTGGAACAAATCGATTGAAGTGAAGTTTCTTATACTTCGTCAAACGCATTACTAAGTATTAATTACGCGTCCATGAAGCTTATTGGGTCCTTCATACACGTCGTTCTCATCACGTCAATTTAAAACGTGTAAGGTTAGATGGATAACTTAGGTTCTAACCACAAGTCATGTAACAGTGAACCTCATTTGCTTGATACGTTCAGTTCTTTTGGAACAAATCGATTGAAGTGAAGTTTCTTATACTTCATCAAACGCATTACTAAGTCTTAATTACGCATCCTTGAAGCTTATTGAGACCTCAATACATGTCGTTCTCATCACTTCAAGTTAAAACCTTGAAGGTTAGTTGGATAACTTAGGTTCTAACAACAAGTCATGTCACAGTGAACCTCATTTGCATGATACGTTCTGTTCTTGTGGAACAAATTGATTGAAGTGAAGTTTCTTATACTTCATCAAACGCATTACAAAGTGTTAATTACGCGTCCATGAAGCATATTGGGTCCACCATAAACGTTGTTCTCATCACTTCAAGTTAAAACCTTGAAGTTTAAATGAATAACTTAGGTTCTAACCACAAGTCATGTAACAGTGAAACTCATTTGATTGATACGTTCAGTTCTTTTGGAACAAATCGATTGAAGTGAAGTTTCTTATACTTCGTCAAACGCATTACTAAGTCTTAATTACGCGTCCATGAAGCTTATTGGGTCCTTCATACACGTCGTTCTCATCACGTCAAGTTAAAACCTGTAAGGTTAGATGGATAACTTTGGTTCTAACCACAAGTCATGTAACAGTGAACCTCATTTGCATGATACGTTCAGTTCTTTTGAAACAAATCGATTGAAGTGAACTTTCTTATACTTCATAAAATGCATTACTAAGTCTTAATTTCGCGTCCATAAAGCTTATTGGGTGCTCCATACACGTCGTTCTCTACACGTAAAGTTAAAACCTTGAAGGTTAGATGGATAACTTAGGTTCTAACAACAAGTCATGTCAAAGTGAACCTCATTTGCATGATACGTTCAGTTCTTTTGGAACAAATTGATTGAAGTGAAGTTTCTTATACTTCATCAAACGCATTACAAAGTGTTAATTACGCGTCCATGAAGCATATTGGGTCCTCCATAAACGTTGTTCTCATCACTTCAAGTTAAAACCTTGAAGTTTAAATGAATAACTTAGGTTCTAACCACAAGTCTTGTAACAGTGAACCTCATTTGCTTGATACGTTCAGTTCTTTTGGAACAAATCGATTGAAGTGAACTTTCTTATACTTCATAAAATGCATTACTAAGTCTTAATTACGCGTCCATAAAGCTTATTGGGTGCTCCATACACGTCGTTCTCTACACGTCAAGTTAAAACCTTGAAGGTTAGATGGATAACTTAGGTTCTAACAACAAGTCATGTCACAGTGAACCTCATATGCTTGATACCTTCAGTTCTTTTGGAACAAATCGATTGAAGAGAAGTTTCTTATACTTCGTCAAACGCATTACAAAGTGTTAATTAATCGTCCATGAAGCATATTGGGTTCTCCATAAACGTTATTCTCATCACTTCAAGTTAATACCTTGAAGTTTAAATGAATAACTTAGGTTCTAACCATAAGTCATGTAACAGTGAACCTCATTTGCTTGATACGTTCAGATCTTTTGGAACAAATCGATTGAAGTGAAGTTTCTTATACTTCGTCAAACGCATTACTAAGTCTTAATTACGCGTCCATGAAGCTTATTGGGTCCTCCATACACGTTGTTCTCATCACTTCAAGTTAAAACCTTGAAGGTTAGATGGATAACTTAGGTTCTAACCACAAGTCATGTAACAGTGAACCTCATTTGCTTGATACGTTCAGTTCTTTTGGAACAAATCGATTGAAGAGAACTTTCTTATACTTCATCAAATGCATTACTAAATTTTAATTACGCGTCAATGAAGCTTATTGGGTCCTCCATACACGTCGTTTTCATCACATCAAATTAAAACCTTGAAGGTTAGATGATAACTTAGGTTCTAACCACAAGTCATGTAACAGTGAACCTCATTTGCTTGATACGTTCAGTTCTTTTGGAACAAATCGATTGAAGTGAAGTTCTTATACTTCATCAAACGCATTACTAAGTCTTAATTACGCGTCCATGAAGCTTATTGGGTCCTCCATACACGTCGTTCTCATCACGTCAAGTTAAAACCTTGAAGGTTAGATGATAACTTAGGTTCTAACCACAAGTCATGTAACAGTGAAGCTCATTTGCTTGATACGTTCAGTTCTTTTGGAACAAATCGATTGAAGTGAAGTTTCTTATACTTCGTCAAACGCATTACTAAGTCTTAATTACGCGTCCATGAAGCTTATTGGGCCGTTCATACACGTCGTTCTCTATCACGTCAAGTTAAAACCTTGAAGGTTAGATGGATAACTTAGGTTCTAACCACAAGTCATGTAACAGTGAACCTCATTGCTTGATACGTTCAGTTCTTTTAGAAAAAATCGATTGAAAGGAACATTCTTATACATTCATCAACAGCATTACTAAAGTCTAATTACGGGTCCATGAAGCTTACTTGGGACCTCAATACACGTCGTTCTCATCACTTCAAGTTAATACCTTGAAGGTTAAATGAATAACTTAGGTTCTAACCACAAGTCATGTAATCAGTGTAACCTCATTTGCTTGATACGTTCAGTTCTTTTGGAACAATCGATGAAGTGAACTTTCTTATACTTATCAAACGCATTACTAAGTCTTAATTACGCGTCTATGAAGCTTATTGGGTTCTCCATACACGTCGTTATCATCACATCAAGTTAAAACCTTGATTGTTAGATGGATAACTTAGGTTCTAACCACAAGTCATGTAACAGTGAACCTCATTTGCATGATACGTTCAGTTCTTTTGAAACAAATCGATTGAAGTGAACTTTCTTATACTTCATAAAATGCATTACTAAGTCTTAATTACGCGTCCATAAAGCTTATTGGGTGCTCCATACACGTCGTTCTCTACACGTCAAGTTAAAACCTTGAAGGTTAGATGGATAACTTAGGTTCTAACAACAAGTCATGTCACAGTGAACCTCATTTGCATGATACGTTCAGTTCTTTTGGAAATAATTGATTGAAGTGAAGTTTCTTATACTTCATCAAACGCATTGTTAAGTGTTAATTACGCGTCCATGAAGCATATTGGGTCCTCCATACACGTTGTTCTCATCACTTCAAGTTAAAACCTTGAAGTTTAAATGAATAACTTAGGTTCTAACCACAAGTCATGTAACAGTGAACCTCATTTGCTTGATACGTTCAGTTCTTTTGGAACAAATCGATTGAAGTGAAGTTTCTTATACTTCGTCAAACGCATTACTAAGTCTTAATTACGCGTCCATGAAGCTTATTGGGTCCTTCATACACGTCGTTCTCATCACGTCAAGTTAAAACCTGTAAGGTTAGATGGATAACTTAGGTTCTAACCACAAGTCATGTAACAGTGAACCTCATTTGCTTGATACGTTCAGTTCTTTTGGAACAAATCGATTGAAGAGAACTTTCTTATACTTCATCAAATGCATTACTAAATTTTAATTACGCGTCAATGAAGCTTATTGGGTCCTCCATACACGTCGTTTTCATCACATCAAATTAAAACCTTGAAGGTTAGATGGATAACTTAGGTTCTAACCACAAGTCATGTAACAGTGAACCTCATTTGCTTGATACGTTTAGTTCTTTTGATAAAAATCGATGAAAGTGAAGTTTCTTATACTTCATCAAACGCATTACTAAGTCTTAATTACGCGTCTATGAAGCTTATTGGGCTCTCCATACACGTCGTTATCATCACATCAAGTTAAAACCTTGATTGTTAGATGGATAACTTAGGTTCTAACCACAAGTCATGTAACAATGAACCTCATTTGCAAGATACGTTCAGTTCTTTTGAAACAAATCGATTGAAGTGAACTTTTTTATACTTCATGAAATGCATTACTAAGTCTTAATTACGCGTCCATAAAGCTTATTGGGTGCTCCATACACGTCGTTCTCTACACGTCAAGTTAAAACCTTGAAGGTTAGATGGATAACTTAGGTTCTAACAACAAGTCATGTCACAGTGAACCTCATTTGCATGATACGTTCAGTTCTTTTGGAACAAATTGATTGAAGTGAAGTTTCTTATACTTCATCAAACGCATTGTTAAGTGTTAATTACGCGTCCATGAAGCATATTGGGTCCTCCATAAACGTTGTTCTAATCACTTGAAGTTAAAACCTTGAAGTTTAAATGAATAACTTAGGTTCTAACCACAAGTCATGTAACAGTGAAGCTCATTTGCTTGATACGTTCAGTTCTTTTGGAACAAATCGATTGAAGTGAAGTTTCTTATACTTCGTCAAACGCATTACTAAGTCTTAATTACGCGTCCATGAAGCTTATTGGGTCCTTCATACACGTCGTTCTCATCACGTCAAGTTAAAACCTGTAAGGTTAGAGGGATAACTTAGGTTCTAACCACAAGTCATGTAACATTGAACCTCATTTGCTTGATACGTTCAGTTCTTTTAGAAAAAATCGATTGAAGAGAACATTCGTATACATCATCAAACACATTAATAAGTCTAATTACGGGTCCATGAAGCTTACTGGGACCTCAATACACGTCGTTCTCATCACTTCAAGTTAATACCTTGAAGGTTAAATGAATAACTTAGGTTCTAACCACAAGTCATGTAATAGTGAACCTCATTTGCTTGATACGTTCAGTTCTTTTGGAACAAATCGAATGAAGTGAACTTTCTTATACTTTATCAAACGCATTACTAAGTCTTAATTACGCGTCTATGAAGCTTATTGGGTTCTCCATACACGTCGTTATCATCACATCAAGTTAAAACCTTGATTGTTAGATGGATAACTTAGGTTCTAACCACAAGTCATGTAACAGTGAACCTCATTTGCATGATACGTTCAGTTCTTTTGAAACAAATCGATTGAAGTGAACGTTCTTATACTTCATAAAATGCATTACTAAGTATTAATTACGCGTCCATAAATCTTATTGGGTGCTCCATACACGTCGTTCTCTACACGTCAAGTTAAAACCTTGAAGGTTAGATGGATAACTTAAGTTCTAAAAACAAGTCATGTCACAGTGAACCTCATTTGCATGATACGTTCAGTTCTTTTCGAACAAATTGATTGAAGTGAAGTTTCTTATACTTCATTAAACGCATTACTAAGTTTTAATTACACGTCCATGAATCTTATTGGGTCCTCCATACACGTCGTTCTTATCACGTCAAGTTAAAACCTTGAAGGTTATAATGATAACTTAGGTTCTAACCACAAGTCATGTAACAGTGAACCGCATTTGCTTGATACGTTCAGTTCTTTTGGAACAAATTGATTGATGTGAACTTTCTTATACTTCATCAAACACATTACTAAGTCGTAATTACGCGTCTATGAAGCTTATTGGGTCCTCCATACATGTCGTTCTCATCACGTCAAGTTAAAACCTGTAAGGTTAGATGGATAACTTAGGTACTAACCACAAGTCATGTAACAGTGAACCTCATTTGCTTGATACGTTCAGTTCTTTTAGAACAAATTGATTGAAGGGAACATTCTTATACTTCATCAAACACATTACTAAGTCTTAATTACGCGTCCATGAAGCTTATTGAGTCCTCCATACACGTCGTTCTCATCACGTCAAGTTAAAACCTTACAGGTTAGGTTGATAACTTAGGTTCTAACCTCAAGTCATGTAACACTGAACCTCATTTGCTTGATAGGTTTAGTTCTTTTGGAAAAAATTGATTGAAGTGAACTTTCTTATACTTCATCAAACGCATTACTAAGTCTTAATTAATGCGTCCATGAAGCTTATTGGGTCCTCCATAAACGTGTTCTCATCACTCAAGTTAAAACCTTGAAGGTTAATGAATAACTTAGGTTCTAACCACAAGTCATGTAACAGTGAACCTCATTTGCTTGATACGTTCAGTTCTTTTAGAACAAATCGATTGAAGTGAAGTTTCTTATACTTCATCAAACGCATTAATAAGTCTTAATTACCGGTCCATGAAGCTATTGGGTCCTCCATACACGTCGTTCTCATCACGTCAAGTTAAATACCTTGAAGGTTAGATGGATAATTAGGTTCTAACCACAAGTCATGTAACAGTGAACCTCATTTGCTGATACGTTAGTTCTTTAGGAACAAATCGACTTGAAGTGAAGTTTCTTATACTTCATCAAATGCATTACTAAATTTTAATTACGCGTCAATGAAGCTTATTGGGTCCTCCATACACGTCGTTTTCATCACATCAAATTAAAACCTTGAAGGTTAGATGGATAACTTAGGTTCTAACCACAAGTCATGTAACAGTGAACCTCATTTGCTTGATACGTTTAGTTCTTTTGATAAAAATCGATGAAAGTGAAGTTTCTTATACTTCATCAAACGCATTACTAAGTCTTAATTACGCGTCTATGAAGCTTATTGGGTTCTCCGTACACGTTGTTATCATCACATCAAGTTAAAACCTTGATTGTTAGATGGATAACTTAGGTTCTAACCACAAGTATGTAACATGTGAACTCATTTGCATGATACGTTCAGTTCTTTGAACAAATCGATTGAAGTGAACGTTCTTATACTTCATAAAATGCATTACTAGTATTAATTACGCGTCCATAACTTATTGGGTGCTCCATACACGTCGTTCTCTACACGTCAAGTTAAAACCTTGAAGGTTAGATGATAACTTACGGTTCTAACACAAGTCATGTCACAGTGAACCTCATTTGCATGATACGTTCAGTTCTTTTCGAACAAATTGATTGATGTGAACGTTTCTTATACTTCATAAATGCATTTACTAAGTCGTAATTACCGTCCATGAATCTTATTGGGTCCTCCATACACGTCGTTCTTATCACGTCAAGTTAAAACCTTGAAGGTTAGATTGATAAATTAGGTTCTAATCACAAGTCATGTAACAGTGAACCGCCATTGCTTGATACGTTCAATTCTTTTGGAACAAATTGATTGAAGGGAACATTCTAATACTTCATCAAACGCATTACTAAGTCTTAATTACGCGTCCATGAAGCTTATTGAGTCCTCCATACACGTCGTTCTCATCACGTCAAGTTAAAACCTTACAGGTTAGGTTGATAACTTAGGTTCTAACCTCAAGTCATGTAACACTGAACCTCATTTGCTTGATAGTTTAGTTCTTTTGGAAAAAATTGATTGAAGTGAACTTTCTTATACTTCATCAAACTATTACTAAGTCTTAATTATGCGTCCATCAAACTTATTTAGTCCTCCATAAACGTGTTCTCATCACGTCAAGTTAAAACCTTGAAGGTTAAATGAATAACTTAGGTTCTAACCACAAGTCATGTAACAGTGAACCTCATTTGCTTGATACGTTCAGTTCTTTTAGAACAAATCGATTGAAGTGAAGTTTCTTATACTTCATCAAACGCATTAATAAGTGTTAATTACGGTCCATTAAGCATATTGGGTCCTCCATACACTTTGTTCTCATCACTTCAAGTTAATACCTTGAAGTTTAAATGAATAAGATAGGTTCTAACCACAAGTCATGTAACAGTGAACCTCATTTGCTTGATACGTTTAGTTCTTTTAGAACAAATCACTTATAGTGAAGTTTCTTATACTTCATCAAACGCATTACTAAGTCTTAATTACGCGTCCATGAAGCTTATTGGGTCCTCCATACACGTCGTTCTCATCACGTCAAGTTAAAACCCATAATATTAGATTGATAACTTAGGTTCTAACCACAAGTCAAGTAACAGTGAACCTCATTTGCTTGATACGTAAAGTTCTTTTGAACAAATCGATTGAAGAAAACATTCTTATACTTCATTAAACTCATTACTAAGTCCTAATTACGCGTTCATGAAGCTTACTGGTACCTCAATACACGTCGTTCTCATCACTTCAAGTTAAAACCTTGAAGGTTAAATGAATAACTTAGGAACTAACCATAAGTCATGTAACAGTGAACCTCATTTGCTTGATACGTAAAGTTCTTTTAGAACAAATCGAATGAAGTGAACTTTCTTATACTTCATCAATTGCATTACTAAGTCTTAATTACGCGTCCATGAAGCTTATTAGGTCCTCCATACACGTCGTTCTCTTCACGTCAAGTTAAAACCTTGAAGGTTAGATTGATAAATTAGGTTCTAATCACAAGTCATGTAACAGTGAACCGCCATTGCTTGATACGTTCAATTCTTTTGGAACAAATTGATTGATGTGAACTTTCTTATACTTCATCAAACGCATTACTAAGTCATAATTACGCGTCCATAAAGCTTATTGGGTCATCCATACACGTCGTTCTCATCACGTCAAGCTAAAACCTTGAAGGTTAGATGGATAACTTAGGTTTTAACCACAATTCATGTAACAGTGAACCTCATTTGCTTGATACGTTAAGTTCTTTTAGAATAAATCGATTGAAGTGAACATTCTTATACTTTATAAAACGCATTACTAAGTCTTAAATACGCGTCCATGAAGCTTATTGGGTCCTCCATACATGTCGTTCTCATCACATCAAGTTAAAACCTTGAAGGTTAGATAGATAACTTAGGTTCTAACCACAAGTCATGTAACAGTGAACCTCATTTGCTTTATACGTTCAGTTCTTTTAGAGACAAATCGATTGAAGAGAATATTCTTATACTTCATCAAACGCATTACTAAGTCTTAATTACGCGTCCATGAAGCTTATTGGGTCCTCCATACACGTCGTTCTCATCACGTCAAGTTAAAACCTTGAAGGTTAGATGGATAACTTAGGTTCTAACCACAAGTCATGTAACAGTGAACCTCATTTGCTTGATACGTTCAGTTCTTTTGGAACAAATCGATTGAAGTGAACATTCTTCTACTTTATCAAACGCATTACTAAGTCTTAATTACGCTTCCATGAAGCTTATTGGGTCCTACATACACGTCGTTCTCATCACGTCAAGTTAAAACCTTGAAGGTTAGATGGATAACTTAGGTTCTAACCACAAGTCATGTAACAGTGAACCTCATTTGCTTGATACATTCAGTTGTTTTGGAACAAATCGATTGAAGTGAACATTCTTATACTTCATCACACGCATTACTAAGTCTTAATTACGCTTCCATGAAGCTTATTGGGTCCTAAATACACGTTGTTCTCATCCCGTCAAGTTAAAACCTTGAAGGTTAGATGGATAACTTAGGTTCTAACCACAAGTCATGTAACAGTGAACCTCATTTGCTTGATACGTTTCAGCTCTTTTGGTAACAAATGGATTAAAGTGAACATTCTTATGCATTACTAAGTCTTAATTACGCGAACATGAAGTTTATTGGGTCCTCTATGCACGTCGTTCTCATCACTTCAAGTTAAAACCTTGAAGGTTAGATGGATAACTTAGGTTCTAACCTCAAGTCATGTAATAGTGAACCTCATTTGCTTGATACGTTCAGTTCTTTCGGAACAAATCGATTAATATGAAGTTTCTTATACTTCATCAAACGCATTACTAAGTCTTAATTACGCGTCCATGAATCTTATTGGGTCCTCCATACACGTCGTTCTCATCACGTCAAGTTAAGACCTTGAAGGTTAGATGGATAACATAGGTTATAACCACAAGTCATGTAACAGTGAACCTCATTTGCTTGATACGTTCAGTTCTTTTGGAACAAATCGATTGAAGTGAAGTTTCTTATATTTCATCAAAGGCATTACTAAGTCTTAATTACGCGTCCATGAAGCTTATTGGGACCTCAATACATGTCGTTCTCATCACTTCAAGTTAAAACCTTGAAGGTTAAATGGATAACTTAGGTTCTAACCACAAGTCATGATGCGAACCCTTTGGGTGCAAACCCTTAGAACCCTCAAAAGATGGAAAAGAATCCCAGAAACTAAGAAATAGAGTAGGTGATCGAAGAGAAACCCGTAGGAAACTATGTCCTAAAGACCCCAATCCTAAATGAAACAACAAGTTGATCAATTCTTGCTGAGTTTGGTTTGGTTCATTCAAGAACAAAAAGGAGAATACTCTCACAATGCATTCACCAAAAGCAAAAAAAAAATGTCTTTTACAAAGATAAACTTGCCCCTTTTATAGTAGGCATACAAGAAACCCTAAAATAACCCAAAAATAGCCCAAATTCGTTTGGCCCATTAACACAAGTCTTTGAGCATGGAAAAACACTAAAAATAATAAACTTGAACTAAGAATGCCAAATACCAAATCGGCCCATAAAGTAATATATCTTCTCAAGCCGAATTCTCTTCATTTAAGGCTTCGATAAGTGTGTAATAACGTTGAAAACTTCCTTCTTCATTTTGAGCAATCTTTTCAACATAAAGTAAGTTTTGAATAGCCTTTTGAAATGCTTTAGCTCGAGCTCTTGTCAATGGACCTTGTGGTAGTTGTATTGAATCCTCTTTAGCCTATGATGTATCCTCTTCATTTGCTTCTATAGAATCCACCTCTTCAAGCCTATCATTCCCTCCCTCCTCAAAAGGAATTCGACCTCGAATCAGATCCTACATCAAAGGGAGATAAATCAGCAACATTAAAAGTAGAAGAAATGTTATGTTCGCCTCGTAGATCCAACGAGTAAGCATTGTCGTTGATCCTTTTCAAAACTTGGAATGGCCCGTCGCCACGTGGAGCTAATTTGGATCGACTTTTTTCGGGAAACCTTTCCTTTCTCATATGCACCCAAACCCAATCACCCGGTTCAAAAACAACTTTTTTTCTTCCTTTATTAACTCTAGTAGCAACCTGTTTGTTTCTTTTCTCAATGTGCTCATGAACTTTTGCATGGATGCGTTTCACAAGTTTTGCCTTCTTTTTTCCATCTAGACTATTCAATTCATTCACAGGTATCTCAATCAAATCCAAAGGAGTTAGTGGATTAAAACCATATACGATTTCAAAAGGTGAAAAATGCGTTGTGCTGTGAACAGTTCTGTTATATGAAAATTCAACCAATGGCAAACATTCTTCCCAAGATTTCAAGTTCTTACCTACAACACTGCGCAATACCTGTATGAGTGTTCGATTAACAACCTCAGTTTGTCCATCCGTTTAAGGATGACACGTTGTAGAAAAGAGAAGTTTAGTCCCTAACTTACCCCATAAAACCTTCCAAAAGTAACTTAGAAATTTCACATCTCTATCTGATACAATAGACTTAGGAACACCATGTAAACGCACATTATCTCGAAAGAAAAGATTTGCAATATGTGTAGCATCATCAGTCTTGTGACAAGCAATGAAATGTGCCATTTTGCTAAATCTATCCACAACCACAAAAACAGAATCATGTCTATTTCTAGATCTAGGCAATCCCAAAACAAAATCCATACTAATATGCATCCATGGCTCACTAGGAACAGGGTGCGGAGTATATAAACCATGAGGTTGAATCTTAGATTTTACCTTTCTACATGTCATGCAACAATCACAAAAACGTACAACATCTCTTTTCATTTTTGGCCAATAAAAATGCTCATTTAAAATGTCAAGTGTACGTTTAGTTCCAAAATGACCCATCAAACCTCCACAATGAGCTTCATGCACTAATAACTCACGCATAGAACTTACTGGAATGCAAAGTTTATTTTCCTTAAACAAAAACTTATCATGCTTATAGAATTTTCCAAATCCACCTTTACTACATAAACCATATACTTTAGCAAAATCCAAATCATTCTCATACAGATCAATTAAATGTGAGAACCCCATCATTTTAGCACTCAACGAATTCAATAATGCGTACCTGCGAGAAAGTGCATCTGCCACAACATTCTCCTTGCCTTGTTTATACTTTATTACATATGGAAACGTCTCTATAAACTGCATCCACCTTGCATGTCTTTTGTTTAACTTATTTTAACTTTTCAAATGCCGCAAGGATTGATGATCAGTGTGGATAATGAACTCCTTGGGCCATAAATAATGCTGCCATGTTTCCAAAGATCGAACCAATGCATATAACTCCTTATCGTAAGTTGGATAATTCAATGCAGCTCCACTTAACTTCTCACTAAAGTAAGCTATAGGACGCTTTTGTTGTATTAACACAGCTCCAATTCCAACACCTGAAGCATCACACTCAAGCTCAAAAGCAACAGAAAAGTTAGGCAACGCTAGAACGGGTGCAGTACACAATTTTTCTTTTACTAATTCAAAAGACTTACTTTGTTCTTCTCCCCAATAAAAATCAACATTCTTTTTAATAACTTCAGTGAGGGGTGCAGCAATGGTGCTGAAGTTCTTAACAAAACGCCTATAAAATGAAACCAAATCATGAAAACTTCTTACCTCCTTGATTGACTTAGGTGTTGGCCAATCCATGATTGCCTTAATCTTTTCCTTGTCTACCTTTATACCATCAGCACTAATCACATAACCAAGGAAAACAACACTATCCAAACAGAACACACACTTTTGAAGGTTAGCATACAATTTTTGTTCTCTAAGAACATCAAGTACACATTTAACATGTTTAGCATGCTCATCAACAGATCGACTATAAATCAATATATCATCAAAATACACAACAACAAACTTCCCAATGAATGCTCTTAAAACATAATTCATTAAATGCATAAAAGTGCTAGGTGCATTTGTTAAACCAAAAGGCATAACTAGCCATTCATACAAGCCAAACTTTGTTTTAAATGCTGTTTTCCATTCATCTCCTTCTCTCATCCTAATTTGATGATATCCACTTTTAAGATCGATTTTACTAAAAATGTTTGCATCATGCAATTCATCTAACAAGTCATCTAAACGAGGTATGGGATAGCGATACTTTACCGTGATGTTGTTTATAGCTCTGCAATCAACACACATTCGCCAACTACCATCTTTTTTTGGAACTAGAAGAACTGGTACTGCACATGGGCTCATACTCTCTCGTACGAATCCTTTAGTCATTAGCTCTTCCACTTGTCTCTGCAATTCTTTTGTCTCTTATGGATTACTTCGATAAGCTGGACGATTATGAATAACAGCTCCTGGAACAAAATCTATATGGTGCTCGATACCCCTTACGGGTGGTAATCCAGCCGGCGTATCTTCAGGAAACACATCTTCATAATCTTGTAACAAAGAAACAAAGACACTAGGCAAGCAAGAAACATCAAAAGTTAGATAATTCTCCTTAGGAACTAAGAGTAAGATATGATGCCTTGCCAATAATGCTTTTCTTACTTCTCTCTCTTTCATATATAGAATCACATCTTTTTTGTTCTTACTCCCTTCCTCACTCTTTTTCTTTTCATTTCTCAATCCATTCTGATTTTCTCTCACCTTTTCTCTCTGTTCTTCATTCTTATTTTCACTCATATTTTCTCTCCTATTTCCACACCATTTTTCTCTCTCACATTGAAGACGTAGTTGATCTTCTAGAACTTGTCTAGGTGACAATGGAACAAGTGTGATAACTCTTCCTTCCTTTTCAAAAGTATATCGATTCTTGAATCCATCGTGGCTAACCTTTCGATCGTATTGCCACGGTCTTCCCAAAAGAATATGACCAGCCTGCATTGGAACTACATCACATAAAATCTCATCATGATACCTTCCAATGGAAAAGGAGATCAACACTTGTTTATTAACCTTCATTTCTCCACATTCACTTAACCATTGCAATTTGTAGGGTTTAGGGTGCTTGATCAATGGAGGCTTCAATTTCTCTACTAAAATCGTACTGGCCACATTAGTACAACTTCCACCATCAATTATCAAACTGCAAACCTTACCATTCACGTGACATCGAGTATGAAAAATATTCTCTCTTTGCTGTTCTTTGTCATCTCCATTGACTTGTGAAGCAAGAGCACGACGAACTACTAAAATTTCTCCTTCTACAGCATACTCTATCCCTTCATTATCTTTGTTGTCATCCTCTAATTCCGGTGTCATAGTCTCCTCTTCATTCTCACTAGCTATCTCTCCATCTTCTTGCAATAACATTACGCGCCTATTGGGACATTCCGAGGCTATGTGACCTAAACCCAAACACTTGTAGCATTTAATATCCCAACTTCTACTAGATTGGCCCCCATTTTAGGTGCTGATTTAGGCACTTCTTTTTTAAACCTAGGTTGCTTAGAATTAGGTTTAGAGTTGAGTTTGTTGCCTTTGAAGAGGTTGATTCTATAGAAGCAAATCAAGAGGATACATCAATGGCTAAAGAGGATTCAATACAACTATCACAAGGTCCATTAACAAGAGCTCGAGCTAAAGCATTTCAAAAGGCTATTCAAAACTTACTTTATGTTGAAAAGATTGCTCAAAATGAAGAAGGAAGTTTTCAACGTTATTACACACTTATCGAAGCCTTAAATGAAGAGAATTCAGCTTGAGAAGATATATTACTTTATGGGCCGATTTGGTATTTGGCTTTCTAAGTTCAAGTTTATTATTTTTAGTGTTTTTCCATACCCAAAGACTTGTGTTAATGGGCCAAACGAATTTGGGCTATTTTTGGGTTATTTTAGGGTTTCTTTTATGCCTACTATAAAAGGGGCAAGTTTATCTTTGTAAAAGAAGCTATTATTTTTGGTGAATGCATTGTGAGAGTATTCTCCTCTTTGTGATAATCTTCTACTGATCTAGACCCTTGAAACAGCCCTTGCAACTTGCGATGAAGGTCTCTATAATAATGATCAGGAACAAACCGTTTTCTCATTAGACTTTTCAACTCATTCCAAGTCTCCACAGGTCTTTCCCCATTCCTCCTCCGAGATGACACCAATTGATCCCACCAAGATATTGCATAGTCACAAAATTCAGTCACTGCCAACTTTACCTTCTTCTCCTCAGAATAGTGATGACAATCAAAAACTAACTCCATTTTCTTTTCCCACTCTAAATAAACTTCTGGACCAGATTTGCCTTGAAATGATGGAATCTTCATTTTAATACTTCCCAAGTTTATATCAACTCTTTCCCAATTTCTAACATCATGACCTCCTCAATGATGTCTGCGTCGTCCTCTTTGACCAACATTCCTTTCAATGTATCCTTGCTCATAGTCAAGTTCATCATTGTACCCAACATAATCTCTATCATCCATGTACTCATCCATATCAGCCGCCCTCACATTTTCATGTCCATTTCCCCTTGCTCGTCTAGGTTCATTTCTTGGTACAACAATTCGTTCTCTCCTAACTTCTTCCATCGTTTCTCTCCATCCTGTCATTTCTTCCATCATCCTTGCGAATTGTTGTTGCATTGCTCTCAAAGTTGTTTGTATATCGATGTGCTGCCTCTGATTTTCTGGACTAATATTATCTTCTCTTCCTCCATTTACCCCATATGCTTCTGATTGATTTCCTGACATTTTGCAATACAAACACTTAAAAAATAATCAGAATTACGATAATATAAACAAATGAAGCCTCACACACTCCCTCACATGTTTACACTCAGAATAATGTACTTTTGGCTTCTCTTGCCTTTTACCACTCTAGTATTCCCAACAATGTCCTTTAAGAACCAAAGCAAAACCCAAACTCAAGCAATCATGACCAACGTAATAATCAAGTAAGAGAGTAGGATTTAAAGAACACAGATGATCGATGACAATTAAATTGGAAGAAGGTTTAAGCTTTAGAAATGGGTTGAAGATGTTATAATAGAAAGAAAACTAGCCACAATTTCTCAAGAGATGTAATTAAAGATGCTGCCACAATCTTTTTTTTTTTTTTTTTTTTGCACGAATATATAATTTCAGATTTTTTTTTTTTTGCACGAAAATTCTTCTTTTTTTTTTTTTGTTTTTTGTTTTGTAGCAGCTTAATCAAGAAGTAACCAACAACAATAAATGAATTTTGTGGCCTACAAACATAGATAGAGACAAACAGAAAATGAAAAAACACCAACTACAAAGGAAGATTGAAGAATGGAATGTGTAAAGACAAACAGAATATGAAAAGACACCAACACCAAAAGAAGATTGAGGAGAAGAATTTGACAATTTTTTTTTTTTTTTAAAGGAGCGATAGATTCAAACAACGATTACAAAGAAACAAAAAAAGATAGATAGTACCCAATTTGTAGAACCAACGCTCTGATACCAAAATGATGCGAACCCTTTGGGTGCAAACCCTTAGAACTCTCACAAGATGGAAAAGAACCCCAGAAACTAAGAAATAGAGTAGGTGATCGAAGAGAAACCCATAGGAAACTATGTCCTAAAAACCTCAACTCCTAAATAAAACAACAAGTTGATCAATTCTTGCTGAGTTTTGTTTGGTTCATTCTAGAACAAAGAGGAGAATACTCTCACAATGCATTCACCAAAAATAATAGCTTCTTTTACAAAGATAAACTTGCCCCTTTTATAGTAGGCATAAAAGAAACCCTAAAATAACCCAAAAATAGCCCAAATTCGTTTGGCCCATTAACACAAGTCTTTGGGCATGTAAAAACACTAAAAATAATAAACTTGAACTAAGAAAGCCAAATACCAAATCGGCCCATAAAGTAATATATCTTCTCAAGCTGAATTCTCTTCATTTAAGGCTTCGATAAGTGTGTAATAATGTTGAAAACTTCCTTCTTCATTTTGAGCAATCTTTTCAACATAAAGTAAGTTTTGAATAGCCTTATTGAAATGCTTTAGCTCGAGCTCTTGTCAATGGACCTTGTGGTAGTTGTATTGAATCCTCTTTAGCCATTGATGTATCCTCTTGATTTGCTTCTATAGAATCCACCTCTTCAAGCCTATCACTTATACTTCATCAAACGCATTACTAAGTCTTAATTACGCTTCCATGAAGCTTATTGGGTCCTCCATACACGTCGTTCTCATCACGTCAAGTTAAAACCTTGAAGGTTAGATGGATAACTTAGGTTCTAACCACAAGTCATGTAACAGTGAACCTCATTTGCTTGATACGTATAGTTCTTTTGGAACAAATCATTTGAAGTGAAGTTTCTTATACTTCATCAAATGCATTACTAAGTCTTAATTACGCGTCCATGAAGCTTACTGGGACCTCAATACACGTCGTTCTCATCACTTCAAGTTAAAAACTTGAATGTTAGATGGATAACATAGTTTCTAACCACAAGTCATGTAACAGTGAACCTCATTTGCTTGATACGTTCAGTTCTTTTGGAATAAATTGATTGAAGTGAACTTTCTTATATTTCATCAAACACATTACTAAGTCTTAATTACTCGTCCATGAAGCTTATTGGGTCCTCCATACACGTCGTTCTCAATACGTCAAGTTAAAACCTAAAAGGTTAGATGGAAACTTAGGTTCTAACCGCAAGTCATGTAACAGTGAACCTCATTTGCTTGATACGTTCACTTCTTTTGGAACAAATCGATTGAAGTGAACTTTCTTATACTTCATCAAACGCATTATTAATTCTTAATTACGCGTCCATGAAGCTTATTTGGTCCTCCATACACGTCGTTCCCATCACGTCAAGTTAAAACCTTAAAGATTAGATGGATAACTTAGGTTCTAACCACAAGTCATGTAACAGTGAACCTCATTTGCTTGATACGTTCAGTTCTTTTGGAACAAATCGATTGAAGTGAAGTTTCTTATACTTCATCAAACGCATTACTAAGTCTTAATTACGCATCCATGAAGCTTATTGGGACCTCAATACATGTCGTTCTCATCACTTCAAGTTAAAACCTTGAAGGTTAAAAGAATAATTTAGGTTCTAACTACAAGTCATGTAATAGTGAACCTCATTGCTTGTTACGTTCAGTTCTTTTGGAACAAATCGATTGAAGTGAACTTTCTTATACTGGGTCCTCCATACACGTCGTTCTCATCACGTCAAGTTAAAACCTTGAAGGTTAGATGAATAACTTAGGTTCTAACATCAAGTCATGTAACAGTGAGCCTCATTTGCTTGATACATTCAGTTCTTTTGGAACAAATCGATTGAAATGAACTTTCTTATACTTCATCAAACGCATTACTAAGTCTTAATTACGCGTCCATGATCCTTATTGGGTCCTCCATACACGTCGTTCTCATCACTTCAAGTTAAAAACTTGAATGTTAGATGGATAACTTAGGTTCTAACCACAAGTCATGTAATTGTGAACCTCATTTGCTTGATACGTTCAGTTCTTTTAGAACAAATCGATTAAAGTTAAGTTTCTGATACTTCATCAAACGCATTACTAAGTCTTAATTACGCATCCATGAAGCTTATTGGGTTCTCCATACACGTCGTTCTAATCACATCAAGTTAAAACCTTGAAGGTTAGATGGATAACTTAGGTTCTAACCACAAGTCATGTAACAGTGAACCTGATGAGAACCACGGGTATATGAAACCCGAGACCCTTCAACAACGCGGAATTAGAAACTCAAGAACGCCTGTGAAATCAAGTATAAGGAACTTGACCCCAATCGAACCTTGCCGACGGAACCAAAGTTATCAAACAAGGAGCTTGACCCGTAACCGAACTTGTGGTTAGAACCAAAGCTATCAAGTTGATCTTTCAAGTTTTGACTTGAAGAAGATCTAGTTCTTCACAAAGAACAAAAGAGAAAATTCTCACAAAGAGTAACTCAAAATCATGTATATTGCTTAATAATGTTGAAGCGCCTATGCCTTTAAATAGGCTACAAAATATCCTAAAAGTAATTAGGAAATATTACTAAAACGATAATTAGGAAACTTTCTAAAATAATACTTAGGAAAACTTTCTAAATCTATGATTAGGGAAGCTTTCTAAAACTATAATTAAGAAACTTTCTAAAACTATAATTAAGAAACTTTCTAAAACTATAATTAAGAAACTTTCTAAAACTATAATTAGGAAATAATTGTTTGCCAAATTTGTTTTGTTGTTGTGCTTCCATCTCTCTTGCCACTAATCTTTGGGTAGTTTTCAAGTATCTTTGGCCTTCTTTTCTTCGCAAGCATCCTCTTCAATACTTAACAAATTTATTAATTTCAGCTCTTTTTGGAAAGAATCTTTCTCTTGGATTTCTATAATCAATCCATTTAAGGCTTCTTGCATTTTCTTGATTCTTGATCTTGTCATTGGACCTCCAATATCTTGACATGGATCTTTAACTTTGGGCTTGAAGTTGGTTGCACTCTGATTCACATCATTCCCTCTCTCCTCGAAAAGATTCGTCCTCGAATCCCCTGCATCATATAAAGATAAGTCAGAAACATTAAAAGTAGCACTTACATTACCATATTCACTAGGTAAATCAATCTTGTAAGCATTGTCATTGATGCGTTCCAACACTGGAAGGGTCCATCTCCTCGAGGTTGCAACTTGTTCTTTCTTTTGTTGGCAAATCTTTCTTTCCTTAAGTGAATCCAAACCCAATCTCCAGGTTCGAAAATAACTTTCACTCGATGCTTATTTGCTTGTCTTGCATAATGTTCATTCTTTTTCTCAATGTTTTCCCTTACCCTTGCATGTAGTTCCCTAACAAATTCGGCTCTTTTCTTTCCATCAAAATTAACAAACTCATTAGTTGGCAAAGGTAACATATCCATTGGAGTTATAGGATTAAAACCATAAACAATTTCAAATGGTGAATAAGATGTAGTAGAATGAACAACCCTATTATATGCAAACTCAACATGTGGTAAACACTTTTCCCATTGTTTTAAGTTCTTAGAAATAATGGCTCTCAACAAAGTAGAAAGTGTTCTATTTACTACCTCGGTTTGTCCATCCGTTTGAGGGTGTGCGACGGTTGAGAATAAAAGTTTAGTGCCTAACTTATTCCACAGAGTTCTCCAAAAGTGACTCAAAAACTTAACATCTCGATCACTCACAATAGTTTTAGATAAGCCATGTAACCGCACAATCTCTTAAAGAATAAATCAGCAACATGTGTAGCATCATTAGTTTTTGAACATGCAATAAAATGTGCCATCTTACTAAACCTATCAACAACAACAAAAATACTATCCTTTCCACTTTGAGTTCTCGGCAAACCTATAACAAAATCCATAGAAATATCAATCCAAGGTTGAGTAGGTATTGGGAGAGGAGTATACATTCCATGTGGTTTGATTTTTGATTTAGCTTTTCTACACTCAATACATTTATCACAAATTAATTGCACATCATGTCTCATCTTAGGCCAATAGAAATGCTCACATAAAACATCCAAAGTTTTGCTTACTCCAAATGTCCCATTAATCCACCTCCATGAGTTTCTCTAACAAACAATTCTCTCAAAGAACACTTAGGAATACAAAGCTTATCTTTCTTAAATAGATAACCGTCATGCCTATAATAATCACCATATGCAACTTTTTCACATAATTTCCAAATTTCACTAAAATCCGAATCTACTACATATAATTCTTTAACAAGTTCAAATCCAAGCAATTTAGATTGTAAGGAGGTTACGAGTACATACCTTCGAGACAATGCATCGGCCACTACATTTTCCTTACCTTTTTTATATTTGATCACGTATGGAAATGTTTCAATGAATTCCATCCATTTTGCGTGCCTTTTGTGTAGTTTTCCTTGCGACTTCAAGTGCTTCAAGCTCTCATGATCGGAATGAATAATAAATTCTTTTGGCCACAAATAATGTTGCCACTTTTGAAGTGCTCGAACTAAGGCATACAATTCCTTGTCATATGTGGGGTAGTTCAAAGCCGCTCCATTAAGCTTCTCGCTAAAATAAGCAATAGGCTTGGAATCCTGCATTAAAACACCACCAATACCTTTTCCCGACGCATCACATTCAATCTCGAAAGCTTTATCAAAATTAGGTAAAACAAGTAATGGTGCATTAGTAAGTTTACCTTTTAGGAGATTAAAAGCTTGTTCATGTATTTCAGTCCACTTAAATTCAACATTCTTCTTTACAAGATCATTTAAGGGAGCCGCAATGGTGCTAAAATCTTTAACAAACCTCCTGTAAAAGCTTGCTAATCCATGAAAACTTCTTACCTCATTGGCATTCTTTGGTCGTGGCCATTCCTTAATTGCCTTAACTTTTTCTTCATCCACCGATACTCCACTTGAACTAACTACAAAACCAAGAAACACTACCGAATCCATGCAAAAGGTGCACTTCTTTAAGTTAGCGTATAGTTGATTTTCTCTTAAAGCATTAAAAACTGAATTCAAGTGTTTAACATGTGCATCTTGAGTTTTACTATAAACCAAGATATCATCAAAGTACACAACAACAAACTTTCCAATAAAAGATCTCAACACATGATTCATCAATCTCATAAAAGTACTTGGTGCATTAGACAAACCAAATGGCATTACTAACCACTCATAAAGACCATATTTAGTTTTAAAAGCAGTTTTCCATTCATCTCCCTCTTTCATGCGAATTTGATAATATCCATTCTTTAGATCAATTTTTGAAAATAAGCATGCACCATGTAACTCATCAAGCATATCATCCAATCTAGGAATAGGGTGTCGATACTTTACCGTGATCTTGTTGATAGCTCGACAATCAACACACATTCGCCAAGTTCCATCTTTCTTCGGAACTAAGATGACAGGAACTGAGCATGGACTAAGGCTTTCCTTGACAAATCCTTTCTCCACTAGTTCATCCACTTGCTTTTGAATTTCTTTAGTTTCTTCGGGATTAGCTCGATATGCCGGTCGATTAGGAATTGATGCTCCCGGCATGAAATCTATTTGATGTTCAATCCCTCTCAACGGAGGTAACCCTCTCGGTAATTCTTCAGGAAACACATCCTCAAATTCCTGCAAAAGAGAAGAAACAACACTCGGAATAGATTGAGTTAGCTCATTAGTCGCAAGATAAACATCTTTGTATAACAATACAAGCACTTCTTGCCTCGCTATCATCACACTTTTAACCTCACTTTTTCTTGCCATTCCACTTATTCTCCCGCTCTCCTCATGTTTTCTCTCACTCTCGTTTTTTCTCTCTTTGCACTCTTTTTTCTCTCTTTCACTCTTTTTTTCACTCACTCTATTCTCTTCTTTTTCATGTTTTTGTTCACTCAATGACTTTTCTCTCTTTTTGAATTCTTTTGCAATCCTATCTTGATCCTCACTAGCCTCCCACGGTTTTAGTGGTTTGAGAATTATCTTCCGACCATTTTGATCAAAGGAGTACTCATTCTTGAAACCATTGTACTTGACGTTTCTATCGAATTGCCATGGTCTCCCCAAAAGGATATGTGTAGCTTGCATGGGTACTACATCACAAAGAATCTCATCTTTATACTTTCCAATTGCGATTTCAATCTTCACTTGCTTAGTTACTTTCACTTCTCCACAATCACTCAACCATTGTAGCTTGTATGGCTTAGGATGCTTAACGGTTTCCAAGCTCAATTTTTCTACTAATAAAGTGCTAGCAACGTTAGTACAACTCCCACTATCAATTATCAAACTACATACCTTGTTATTCACGTGGCATCTAGTGTGAAATATATTTTCCCTTTGCACTTTATCTCCATCCTCATTGGCTTGAACGTTGAGTATACGTCTAGTGATCAACAATTCTCCTCTCACGGGTTCCTCTATATCCACGTCGCTACAATCTTCTAATGGTGGCATTTCATCGTCACTTGAACTTACACTTGCTATATCACCATTATCCAAAATAATCATATCTCTTTTATTCGGACAATTAGAAGCAATATGGCCAAAACCTTGACATCTAAAACATTTGATCTCTCGAGATTTAATAGGAGTGGAAGTCTCGGTTTTACCTTTTATGGGGGTGGTATTCGATGTCGTGGTTTTCCCTTTGAACTCCTCCTTCGGTCTTGAATTAGGCTTATCACTCCTCCAATTAGATTTCCATGAAGAGTTTGGGGTTGATCCGATCTTAGAGTTCCTTGATTTCAATTGCCTCTCAACTTTGATGGACTTGTGCAACAATTCTTCTAAATCCACATAATGATGTAAATCCACAATGTCAGCAATTTCTCTATTTAAACCTCCAATGAATCGTGCCATTGTCGCTTCATCATCCTCGTCCACTCTAGCCCTTACCATGGCTACCTCCAACTCTTTGTAATATTCCTCTACACTTTTGATTCCTTGAGTCAAACCTTGTAGTTTCCTACACGCATCTCGATAATAGTGGTTAGGAATAAATCTTTTGCGCATTTGTACCTTCATATCATCCCATGTGCGTATGGGTTGTTCTCCATACCTTTTTCGTGTTTTCACTAATTGATCCCACCATATGCTTGCATATCCGTGAATTCCATCGACACTAATTTGATCTTTTCTCCTCAGTGTAGTTATGACATTCAAACATCTGTTCAACTTTTCTTTCCATTCTATATAAAGTTCGGGATCACTTTTACCTTGAAAAGGAGGGATGATCGTTTTGATGTTGCTTAGATTTCCATCCTCACGGTTTGTTCTCGCATATCTCTCTCTTCTGTAATTGTCATCCTCGTAATCGGATTCCCCATAGTAATGCTCCATTGGTGATTTGCCCCTTTGTGCACGGCTATTAGAAGGCGACTTTATTCTTTCATACCTCATGTCTAAATTCTTAATTTGCTCTTGTATAGCCTTCATGTACATCTCCAGATCAAAGTTAGCACGTCTTTCCTCACTACTCATAATTTCAAGGAAGAAAAATAAAAATTATTAGTGAACAACAAAAAAAATAAGTAAACGGAACTCACTCACTCCCTCACGTGTTTACACTCGATTATATGTCTCTCCACTCGTGTTTCCCTCAAATAATGGCTTTTATATGATAGTCTCACCCTCTTGCCTTTTACCACTCAATTTTCTCTTTAAGCTCTTTATGTAAAAACCTAATCAAGAGAAAAATTCAACAAGCAAAAACAAGTAAGATCAAACTTTTTAACTCAAAATTCTAATTTCCAAAAATCGGTTAGAATCAAACAATTTAGAATAGGATGTAGGACTTCAAGAGAGTAAACTTTTCAAGAAAGGAAACTTTTACTAAAGGAAACTTTTCAAGAAAGGAAACGTTTTACGAAAGGAAACTTTCAAGAAAGGAAACTTTTCAAGAAAGGAAACTTTTCACAAAAGGAAACTTTTCAAGAAGGGAAAGTTTTCACGAAAGGAAACTTTTCAAGATAGGAAACTTTTTTACGAAAGTATGATCAATAACAAGAAATAATTGAGACAATCAAAGAAAAAGATTTGAATAATCACACCAAAAGCAAATAATGAAGAAGAAGAAATTGATACTCGAGATATTGATACTCGAAATATTGATTTTTTTTTTTTCAAAGAAGAAAACTTGACAAGTAAAGAGAATCGTTGATTCAATGACTTTTTTTTTTTTTTTGAATTTCCGAATTTTTTTTTTGAATTTTCGGATTTTTTTTTTTTTTTTTTTTTTTTCAAATTTCAATTTTTTTTTTTTTTGAATTTTCAAAAGAAGAAACTCTAGAAGAAGAAGAAGAAGAAACAAAAATAAATAAAGATAGAGACTTGAATCTAGGAGCCAAAGCTCTGATACCAAATGATGAGAACCACGGGTATATGAAACCCGAGACCCTTCAACAACGCGGAATTAGAAACTCAAGAACGCCTGTGAAATCAAGTATAAGGAACTTGACCTCAATCGAACCTTGCCGACGGAACCAAAGTTATCAAACAAGGAGCTTGACCCGTAACCGAACTTGTGGTTAGAACCAAAGCTATCAAGTTGATCTTTCAAGTTTTGACTTGAAGAAGATCTAGTTCTTCACAAAGAACAAAAGAGAAAATTCTCACAAAGAGTAACTCAAAATCATGTATATTGCTTAATAATGTTGAAGCGCCTATGCCATTAAATAGGCTACAAAATATCCTAAAAGTAATTAGGAAATATTACTAAAACGATAATTAGGAAACTTTCTAAAATAATACTTAGGAAACTTTCTAATCTATGATTAGGAAAGCTTTCTAAAACTATAATTAAGAACTTCTAAAACTATAATTAAGAAACTTTCTAAAACTATAATTAAGAAACTTTCTAAAACTATAAGTAGGAAAATAATGCTTGCCAAATTTGTTTTGTTGTTGTGCTTTCATCTCTCTTGCCACTAATCTTTGGGTAGTTTTCAAGTATCTTTGGCCTTCTTTTCTTCGCAAGCATCCTCTTCAATACTTAACAAATTTATTAATTTCAGCTCTTTTTGGAAAGAATCTTTCTCTTGGATTTCTATAATCAATCCATTTAAGGCTTCTTGCATTTTCTTGATTCTTGATCTTGTCATTGGACCTCCAATATCTTGACATGGATCTTTTAAACTTTGGGCTTGAAGTGGGTTGCAACTTTGATTACACATTCCCGCTCTCCGACAAGCTTCGTCCTCTGACTCCCCTGCATCATATAACGATAAGTCAGCAACATTAAAAGTAGCACTACATTCCATATTCAATAGGTAAATCAATCTTGTAAGCATTGTAATTGATGCGTTCAACTTGGAAGGGTCCATCTCATCGAGGGGTTGCAACACTTGTTCTTTCTTTTGTTGGCAATCTTCGTCCTTAAGTGAATCCAACCCCATCTCCAGGTTCGAAAATAACTTTCACTCGATGCGTTATTTGCGTGTCTTGCATAATGTTCATTCTTTTTCTCAATGTTTCCTTACCCTTGCATGTAGTTCCGAACACATTAGGCTCTTTCGTTCATCAAAATTAACAAACTCATTAGGTTGGCACAGGAAGGAAACATATCCATTGGAGTTATAGGATAAAACCAAAAACAATTTCAGCGGGTGAATAAGATGTAGTAGAATGACCCCAACCCTAGTATATGCAACACTAACATGTGAGTTAAACACTTTCCCATTGTTTTAAGTTCTTAGAAATAATGGCTCTCAACAAAGTAGTAAGTGTTCTATTACTTACCTCGGTTTGTCCATCCCGTTTGAGGGGTGCGGGTTTGAGAATAAAAGTGAGGGCCTAACTTATCCACCGCGTTCTCAAAAAGGTGACTCACAAACTTAACATCCGATCACTCACAATAGTTTTAGATAAGCCAGGTAACCGCACAATCTCTTTAAAGAAAAATCAGCAACATGTGTAGCATCATAGTTTTTGAACATGCAATAAATGTGCCATCTACTGTAAACTATCCACAACAAAAAAAATACTATCCTTTCCACTTTGAGTTCCGGCAAACCTATAACAAAATCAATAGAAAACATCAATCCAAGGTTGAGTAGGTATGGTGAGAGGAGTATTAGCATTCCCTGTGGTTTGATTTTTGATTAGCTTTTCTACACTCCATTTTTTTTAAAAAATTTAAAAGGTTTTTTTTTCACAAATAAGTGCACATCATGTCTAATTCTTAGGCCAATAGAAAAATGTCACCTAAAACATCAAAGGTTTTGCTTACCCAAAATGTCCCATGCACCACCTCCGAGTTTCCTAACAAACAATCTCTTCAAAGAAACACGAGGAAGCAAAGCTATCTTTTCGTAAATAGATCACCTCATGCCTATAATAATCACCATATGCAACTTTTTCACATAATTTCCAAATTTCACTAAAATCGAATCTACTACATCTAATTCTTTAACAAGTTCAAATCCAAGCAATTTAGATGTAAGGAGGTAAAGAAGTAATACTTCGAGGAACAATGCATCGGCCACTACATTTTCCTTACCTTTTTTATATTTGATCAGTATTGAAATGTTTCATGAATTCCATCCATTTTGCGTGCCTTTGTGTAGTTTTCCTTGCGACTTCAAGTGCTTCAAGCTCTCATGATCGGAATGAATAATAAATTCTTTGGCACAAATAATGTGCACTTTTGAAGGCTCGAACTAAGGCATACAATTCCTTGTCATATGTGGGGTAGTTCAAAGCCGCTCCATTAAGCGTCTCGCTAAAATAAGCAATAGCTTGGAATCCTGCATTAAAACACCACCATACCTTTTCCCGACGCATCACATTCAATCTCGAAAGCTTTATCAAAATTAGGTAAAACAAGTAAGTGGGTGCATAGGAAGTTTACCTTTTAGGAGATTAAAAGCTAGTTCATGTATTTCAGTCCACTTAAATTCAACATTCTTCTTTACAAGATCATTTAAGGGAGCCGCAATGGCTGCTAAATCTTTACCAAACCTCCTGTAAAAGTTGCTAATCATGAAAACTTATTACTCATTGGCATTCTTTGGTCGTGGCCAACCATCCTAATTGCCTTAATTTTTCTTCATCCACCGATACTCCACTTGAACTAACTACAAACAAGAAACACTACCGAACTCAATGCAAAAGGGACACTTCTTTTAAGTTAGAGTATAGTTGATTTTCTCTTAAAGCATTAAAAACTGAATTCAAGTGTTTAACATGTGCATCTTGAGTTTTACTATAAAACCAAAAGATATCATTCAAAGTACACAACAACAAACTTTCCAATAAAAGATCTCAACACATGATTCATCAATCTCATAAAAGTACTTGGGCATTAGACAAACCAAATGGCATTACTAACCATCAATAAAGGACCATATTTAGTTTTAAAAGCAGTTTCATCATCGCCCCTTTCCTGGAATTGATAATATCCTGCTTTAGATCTTTTTGAAAATAAGCTGCACCCCATGTAAATCATCAAGCAATCATCAATCTAGAATAGGGGGGTCGATTACTTTACCGTGATCTGTTGATAGCTCGACAATCAACACATTTCGCAAGTTCCATCTTTTTCGGAACTAAGATGACAGGAACTGAGCATGGACTAAGGCTTTCCTGACAAATCCTTTCCCACCTAGTTTAATCCACTTGCTTTTGAATTTCTTTAGTTTCTTCGGGATTAGCTCGATATGCGGTCGATTAGGAATGATGCTCCCGGCATGAAATCATTTGATGTTCAATCCCTCTACCGGAGGTAACCCTCTTCGGTAATCTGCAGGAAACACATCCTCAAATGCCTGCAAAAGAGAAGAAAACAACACTCTTTTTCTTTTCTTTTTTTTGGAATAGATTGATTAGCATTAGTCGCAAGGAAACATCTTTGTATAACAATACAAGCATTTTGCCCTCAGCATCATCACACTTTAACCTCCCTTTTTCTTGCCATTCCACTTATTCTCCGCGCTCCTCATGTTTCTCTCACTTCGTTTTTTTCTCTCTTTGCACTCTTTTTCTCTCTTTCATCTTTTTTCACTCACTCTATTCTCTTTTTTTAATGTTTTTGTCACTCAAGGGACTTTTCTCGCTTTTTGAATTTTGGAATCCTTCTGATTCCCCCTCGCCTCCACGGTTTTAGTGGTTTGCGAATTATTATCTTGCCCGACCATTTGATCAAGGAGTACTATTCTTGAAACATTGGTACTTGACGTTTCTATCGATCTTGCCATGGTCTCCCCAAAAGGATAGTGTAGCTTGCATGGGTACTACATCACAAAGAATCTCATCTTTATACTTTCCAATTGCGATTTCAATCTTCACTTGCTTAGTTACTTTCACTTCTTCCACAATCCCTCAACCATTGTAGCTTGTATGGCTTAGGATGCTTAACGGTTTCCAAGCTCAATTTTTCTACTAATAAAGTGCTAGCAACGTTAGTACCTCCCACTATCAATTATCAAACTACATACCTTGTTATCACGTGGCATCTAGTGTGAAATATATTTCCCTTTGCACTTTATCTCCATCCTCATTGGCTTGAACGTTGAGTATACGTCTAGTGATCAACAATTCTCCTCTCACGGGTTCCTCTATATCCACGTCGCTACAATCTTCTAATGGTGGCATTTCATCGTCACTTGAACTTACACTTGCTATATCACCATTATCCAAAATAATCATATCTCTTTTATTCGGACAATAGAAGCAATTATGGCCAAACCTTGACATCTAAACATTTGATCTCATCGAGATTTAATAGGAGTGGAAAGTCTCGGTTTTACCTTTTATGGGGTTGTATGTCGATGTCGTGGTTTTTCCCTTGAACTCCTCCTTCGTCTTGAATTAGGCTTATCAACTACCTCCAATTAGATTTCCATGAAGAGTTTGGGGTTGATCCGATCTTAGAGTTCCTTGATTTCAATTGCCTCTCAACTTTGATGGACTTGTGCAACAATTCTTCTAAATCCACATAATGATGTAATCCACAATGTCAGCAATTTCTCTATTTAAACCTCCAATGAATCGTGCCATTGTCGCTTCATCATCCGCGTCCACTCTAGCCCTTACCATGGCTACCTCCAACTCTTTGTAATATTCCTCTACACTTTTGATTCCTTGAGTCAAACCTTGTAGTTTCCTACACGCATCTCGATATAGTGGTTAGGAATAAATCTTTTGCGCATTTGTACCTTCATATCATCCCATGTGCGTATGGGTTGTTCTCCATACCTTTTTCGTGTTTTCACTAATTGATCCCACCATATGCTTGCATAATCCGTGAATTCCATCGACACTAATTTGATCTTTTTCTCCTCAGTGTAGTTATGACATTCAAACATCTGTTCAACTTTTCTTCCCATTCTATATAAAGTTCGGGATCACTTTTACCTTGAAAAGGAGGGATGATCGTTTTGATGTTGCTTAGATTCCATCCTCACGGTTTGTTCTCCGCATATCTCTCTCTTCTGGTAATTGTCATCCTCGTAATCGGATTCCCCATAGTAATGCTCCATTGGTGATTTGCCCCTTTGTGCACGCTATTAGAAAGGCGACTTTATTCTTTCATACCTCATGTCTAAATTCTTAATTTGCTCTTGTATAGCCTTCATGTACATCTCCAGATCAAAGGTTAGCACGTCTTTCCTCACTACTCATAATTTCAAGGAAGAAAAATAAAAATTATTAGTGAACATACAAAAAAAAATAAGTAAACGGACTCACTCACTCCCTCACGTGTTTACACCTCGATTATATGTCTCTCCACTCGTGTTTCCCTCAAATAATGGCTTTATATGATAGTCTCACCCTCTTGCCTTTTACCACTCAATTTCTCTTTAAGCTCTTTATGTAAAAAAACCTAATCAAGAGAAAAATTCACAAGCAAGAACAAGTAAGATCAAACTTTTTAACATCAAAATTCTAATTTCCAAAAATCGTTAGAATCAAACATTTAGAATAGATTAGGGACTTCAAGAGAGTAAACTTTTCAAGAAGGAAACTTTTACTAAAAGAAACTTTTCAAGAAAGGAAACGTTTTACGAAAGGAAACTTCAAGAAAGGAAACTTTTCAAGAAAGGGAACTTTTCACAAAAGGAACTTTTCAAGAGAGGGAAAGTTTTCACGAAAGGAACTTTTCAGATAGGAAAACTTTTTACGAAGTATGATCAATAACAAAAAAATATTGAGACAATCAAAGAAAAAGATTGAATAATCACACCAAAAGCAAATAATGAGAAGAAGAAATGATACACTCGAGATATTGATACTCAAAATATTGATTTTTTTTTTTCAAAGAAGAAAAACTGACAAGTAAGAAAATCGTTGATTCATGACTTTGTTTTTTTTTTGAATTTCTCCGAATTTTTTTTTGAATTTGTTGAGTTTTTTTTTTTTTTTTTTTTTTCAAATTTCAATTTTTTTTTTTTTTGAATTTTCAAAAGAAGAAACTCTAGAAGAAGAAGAAAGAAACAAAAATTAAATAAAGATAGAGACTTGAATCTAGGAGCCAAAGCTCGATACCAAATGATGAGAACCACGGGTATATGAAAACCCGAGACCCTTCAACAACGCGATTAGAAACTCAGAACGCCTGTGAAATCAAGTATAAGGAACTTGACCTCAATCGAACTTGCCGACGGAACCAAGTTATCAAACAAGGAGCTTGACCCGTAACCGACTTGTGGTTAGAACCAAAGCTATCAAGTTGATCTTCAAGTTGTGACTGAAGAAGATCTAGTTCTTCACAAGAACAAAAGAAGAAAAGTCTCACAAAGAGTAACTCAAAATCATGTATATTGCTTAATATGTTGAAGCGCCTATGCCATTAAATAGCTACAAAATATCCTAAAAGTATTAGGAAATATTACTAAAACGATAATTAAGGAACTTTCTAAAATAATACTTAGGAAAACTTTCTAAATCTATGATTAGGAAAGCTTTCTAAAACTATAATTAAGAAACTTTCTAAAACTATATTAAGAAAACTTTCTAAACTATAATTAAGAACTTCTAAACATATAATTAGGAAATAAGTGCTTGCCAATTTGTTTTGTTGTTGTGCTTTCATCTCTCTGCCATAATCTTGGGTAGTTTTCAAGTATCTTTGGCCTTCTTTCTTTCGCAAGCATCCTCTTCAATACTTAACAAATTATTAATTCAGCTCTTTTTGGAAAGAATCTTTCTCTTGGATTTCTATATCATCCATTTTAAGGCTTCTTGCATTTTCTTGATTCTTGATCTTGTCAATTGACCTCCAATTGACATGATCTTTAACTTTGGGCTTGAAGTTGGTTGCACTCTGATTCACATCAGAACCTCATTCGCTTGATACGTTCTGTTCATTTGGAACAAATCGATTGAAGTGAAATTTCTTATACTTTCATCAAACGCATTACTAAGTCTTAATTACGCGTCCATGAAGCTTATTGGGTCCTCCATACACGTCGTTATCATCACGTCAAGTTAAAACCTTGAAAGTTAGATTGATAACTTAGGTTCTAACCACAATTCATATAACAGTGAACCTCATTTGCTTGATACGTTAAGTTCTTTTGTAACAAATCGATTGAAGTGAAGTTTCTTATACTTCATCAAACGCATTACTAAGTCTTAATTACGCGTCCATGAAGCTTATTGGGTCCTCCATACACGTTGTTCTCATCACGTCAAGTTAAAACCTTGAAGGTTAGATGGATAACTTAGGTTCTAGACCACAAGTCATGTAACAGTGACCTCATTTCCTTGATACTTCAGTTGTTTTGGAACAAAATCGGTTGTGAAGTGAAGTTTCTTATACTTCATCAAACGCATTACTAAGTCTTAATTACGCGTCCATGAAGCTTACTGGGACATCATACACGGCGTTCTCATCACTTCAGTTAAAACATTGAAGGTTAGATGGATAACTTAGGTTCTAACCACAATTCATGTAACAGTGAACCTCATTTGCTTGATACGTTCAGTTCTTTTGGAACAAATCGATTGAAGTGAACTTTCTTATACTTCCTCAAACGCATTACTAAGTGTTAATTATGCGTCCATGAAGCTTATTGGGTCCTCCATACACGTCGTTCTCAATACATTAAGCTAAAAGCTTGAAGGTTAGATGGATAACTTAGATTCTAACCGCAAGTCATGTAACAGTGAACCTCATTTGCTTGATACGTTTAAGTCTTTTGGAGCAAATCGATTGAAGTGAAGTTTCTTATACTTCTTCAAATGCATTACTAAGTCTTAATTACACGTCCATGAAGCTTATTGGGTCCTCCATACACGTCGTTCTCATCACGTCAAGTTAAAACCTTGAAGGTTAGATGGATAACTTAGGTTCTAACCACAAGTCATGTAACAGTGAACCTCATTTGCTTGATACGTTCAGTTCTTTTGTAACAAATCGATTGAAGTGAAGTTTCTTATACTTCATCAAACGCATTACTAAGTCTTAATTACGCGTCCATGAAGCTTATTGGGTCCTCCATACACGTCGTTCTCATCACGTCAAGTTAAAACCTTGAAGGTTAGATGGATAACTTAGGTTCTAACCACAAGTCATGTAACAGTGAACCTCATTTGCTTGATACGTTCAGTTCTTTTGGAACAAATCGATTGAAGTGAAGTTTCTTATACTTCATCAAACGCATTACTAAGTCTTAATTACGCGTCAATGAAGCTTATTGGGTCCTCCATACACGTCGTTCTCATCACGTCAAGTTAAAACCTTGAAGGTTAGATGGATAACTTAGGTTCTAACCACAAGTCATGTAACAGTGAACCTCATTTGCTTGATACGTTTAGTTCTTTTGGAACAAATCGATTGAAGTGAAGTTTCTTATACTTCATCAAACACATTACTAAGTCTTAATTACGCGGTCCATGAAGCTTACTGGGACCTCAAATACACGTCGTTCTCATCACTTCAAGTTAAAAACTTGAATCTTAGATGGATACTTAGGTTCTAACCACAAGTCATGTAACAGTGAACATCATTTGCTTGATACGTTCTGTTCTTTTGGAACAAATCGATTGAAGTGAACTTTCTTATACATTCATCAAACGCATTACTAAGTCTTAATTACACGTCTATGAAGCGTATTGGGTCCTCCATACACGTCGTTATCATCACGTCAAGTTAAAAACCTTGAAGGTTAGATGATAACTTAGGTTCTAACCACAAGTCATGTAACAGTGAACCTCATTTGCTTGATACGTTCTGTTCTTTTGGAACAAATCGATTGAAGTGAACTTTCTTATATTTTCATAAAACGCATTACTAAGTCTTAATTACGCGCCCATGAAGCTTATTGGGTCCTCCATACATGTCGTTATCATCACGTCAAGTTAAAACCTTGAAGGTTAGATTGATAACTTAGGTTCTAACCACAAGTCATGTAACAGTGAACCTCATTTGCTTGATACGTTCAGTTCTTTTAGAACAAATCGATTGAAATGAAGTTTCTTATACTTCATCAAACGCATTACTAAGTCTTAATTACACGTCCATGAAGCTTATTGGGTCCTCCATACATGTCGTTCTCATCACGTCAAGTTAAAACCTTGAAGGTTAGATGGATAACTTAGGTTCTAACCACAAGTCATGTAACAGTTAACCTCATTTGCTTGATACGTTCAGTTCTTTGGAACAAATCGATTGAAGTGAACTTTCTTATACTTCATCAAACGCATTACTAAGTCTTAATTACGCGTCCATGAAGCTTATTGGGTCCTCCATACACGTCGTTATCATCACGTCAAGTTAAAACCTGAAGGTTAGATTGATAACTTAGGTTCTAACTACAAGTCATGTAATAGTGAACCTCATTTGCTTGTTACGTTCAGTTTTTTTGGTACAAATCGATTGAAGTGAACTTTCTTATACTTCATCAAACGCATTACTAAGTCTTAATTACGCGTCCATGAAGCTTATTGGCCTCCACAACACGTCGTTCTCATCACGTCAAGTTAAAACATTGAAGGTTAGATGGAATAACTTAGGTTCTAACCACAAGTCATGTAACAGTGAACCTCATTTCCTTGATACGTTCAGTTCTTTTGGAACAAATCGATTTAGAAGAAGTTTCTTATAATTCATCAATCGCATTAGTAAGTTTAATTATGCTCCATGAAGCTTACTGGGACCTTAATACACATCGTTGTCATCACTTCGAAGTTAAAACTTGAAGGTTAGATGGATAACTTAGGTTCTAACCACAAGTCATGTAACAGTAAACCTCATTTGCTTGATACTGTCGTTCTTTTGGAACAATCGATTGAAGTGAACTTTCTTATACTTCATCAAACGCATTACTAAGTCTTAATTACGCGTCCTGAAGCTTATTGGGTCCTCCATACACGTCGTTTCTCACAAGTCAGTTAAAACCTTGAAGGTTAGATGGATAACTTAGGTTCTAACCACAAGTCATGTAACAGTGAACCTCATTTGCTTGATACGTTCAGTTCTTTTGGAACAAATCGATTGAAGTGACATTTCTTATACTTCATCAAACGCATTACTAAGTCGTAATTACGCGTCCATGAAGCTTATTGGGTCCTCCATACACGTCGTTCTCATCACGTCAAGTTAAAACCTTGAAGGTTAGATTGATAACTTAGGTTCTAACCACAAGTCATTAACAGTGAACCTCATTGCTTGATACGTTCAGTTCTTTGTAACAAATCGATTGAAGTGAAGTTTCTTATACTTCATCAAACGCATTACTAAGTCTTAATTACAGCGTCCATGAAGCTTATTGGGTCCTCAATACACATCGTTGTCTCATCACTTCAAGTTAAAAACTTGAAGGTTAGATGGATAACTTAGGTTCTACCACAATCATGTAACAGTGACCTCATTTGCTTGATACGTTCAGTTCTTTGGAACAAATCGATTTGAAGTGAACTTTTCCTTAGACTTCATCAAACGCATTACTAAGTGGTAATTACGCGTCCATGAAGCTTATTGGGTCCTCCATACACGTCGTTCTCCATCACTTAAGTTAAAACCTTGAAGGTTAGATGGATAACTAGGTTCTAACCACAAGTCAGTAACAGTGAACCTCATTTGCTTGATACGTTCAGTTCTTTTGGAACAAATCGATTGAAGTGAAGTTTCTTATACTTCATCAAACGCATTACTAAGTCGTTAATTACGCGTCCATGAAGCTTATTGGGTCCTCCATCCACGTCGTTCTCAATACGTCAAGTTAAAACCTTGAAGGTTAGGATGGATACCTTAGGTTCTAACCACAAGTCAGTAACAGTGAACCTCATTTGCTTGATACGTTCAAGTCTTTTGGAGCAAATCGATTGAAGTGAAGTTTCTTATACTTCTTCAAACGCATTACTAAGTCTTAATTACACGTCCATGAAGCTTATTGGGTCCTCCATACACGTCGTTCTCATCACGTCAAGTTAAAACCTTGAAGGTTAGATGGATAACTTAGGTTCTAACCACAAGTCATGTAACAGTGAACCTCATTTGCTTGATACGTTTAGTTCATTTGTAACAAATCGATTGAAGTGAAATTTCTTATACTTCATCAAACGCATTACTAAGTCTTAATTACACGTCCATGAAGCTTATTGGGACCTCAATACATGTTGTTCTCACCACTTCAAGTTAATACCTTGAAGGTTAAATGAATAACTTTGGTTCTAACTACAAGTCATGTAATACTGAACCTCATTTGCTTGTTACGTTCAGTTCTTTTGGAACAAATCGATTGAAGTGAAGTTTCTTATATTTCATCAAACGCATTTATAAGTCTTAATTACGCGTCCATGAAGCTTATTGGATCCTCCATACACGTCGTTCTCATCACTTAAAGTTAAACCTTGAAGGTTAGATCTAAACCTTAGGTTCTAACCACAAGTCATGTAACAGTGAACCTTATTTGCTTGATACGTTTAGTTCTTTTGGAACAAATCGATTGAAGTGAAGTTTCTTATACTTCATCAAACACATTACTAAGTCTTAATTACGCGTCCATGAAGCTTACTGGGACCTCAATACACGTCGTTCTCATCACTTCAAGTTAAAAACTTGAATCTTAGATGGATAACTTAGGTTCTAACCACAAGTCATGTAACAGTGAACATCATTTGCTTGATACGTTCTGTTCTTTTGGAACAAATCGATTGAAGTGAACTTTCTTATACATTCATCAAACGCATTAATAAGTCTTAATTACACGTCCATGAAGCTTATTGGGTCCTCCATACACGTCGTTATCATCACGTCAAGTTAAAACCTTGAAGGTTAGATAGATAACTTAGGTTCTAACCACAAGTCATGTAACAGTGAACCTCATTTGCTTGATACATTCTGTTCTTTTGGAACAAATCGATTGAAGTGAACTTTCTTATATTTTCATCAAACGCATTACTTAGTCTTAATTACGCGCCCATGAAGCTTATTGGGTCCTCCATACATGTCGTTATCATCACGTCATGTTAAAACCTTGAAGGTTAGATTGATAACTTAGGTTCTAACCACAAGTCATGTAACAGTGAACCTCATTTGCTTGATACGTTCAGTTCTTTTAGAACAAATCGATTGAAGTGAAGTTTCTTATACTTCATCAAACGCATTACTAAGTCTTAATTACACGTCCATGAAGCTTATTGGGTCCTCCATACATGTCGTTCTCATCACGTCAAGTTAAAACCTTGAAGGTTAGATGGATAACTTAGGTTCTAACCACAAGTCATGTAACAGTGAACCTCATTTGCTTGATACGTTCAGTTCTTTTGGAACAAATCGATTGAAGTGAACTTTCTTATACTTCATCAAACGCATTACTAAGTCTTAATTACGCGTCCATGAAGATTTTTGGGTCCTCCATACACGTCGTTATCATCACGTCAAGTTAAAACCTTGAAGGTTAGATTGATAACTTAGGTTCTAACTACAAGTCATGTAATAGTGAACCTCATTTGCTTGTTACGTTCAGTTCTTTTGGTACAAATCGATTGAAGTGAACTTTCTTATACTTCATCAAACGCATTACTATGTCTTAATTACGCGTCCATGAAGCTTATTTGGCCTCCACACACGTCGTTCTCATCACGTCAAGTTAAAACATTGAAGGTTAGATGGATAACTTAGGTTCTAACCACAAGTCATGTAACAGTGAACCTCATTTCCTTGATACGTTCAGTTCTTTTGGAACAAATCGATTTAAAAGAAGTTTCTTATAATTCATCAATCGCATTAGTAAGTTTTAATTATGCGTCCATGAAGCTTACTGGGACCTTAATACACATCGTTGTCATCACTTCGAGTTAAAAACTTGAAGGTTAGATGGATAACTTAGGTTCTAACCACAAGTCATGTAACAGTAAACCTCATTTGCTTGATACGTTCAGTTCTGTTGGAACAAATCGATTGAAGTGAACTTTCTTATACTTCATCAAACGCAGTACTAAGTTTTAATTACGCATCCATGAAGCTTATTGGGTCCTCCATACACGTCGTTCTCATCACGTTAAGTTAATACCTTGAAGGTTAGATGGATAACTTAGGTTTTAACCACAAGTCATGTAACAGTGAATTTCATTTGCTTGATACGTTCAAGTCTTTTGGAATAAATCGATTTAAGTGAAGTTTCTTATACTTCATCAAACGCATTACTAAGTCTTAATTACGCGTCCATGAAGCTTATTGGGAGTACAATACACATCGTTCTCATGACTTCAAGTTAAAAACTTGAAGGTTAGATGGATAACTTAGGTTCTAACCACAAGTCATGTAACAGTGAACCTCATTTCCTTGATACGTTCAGTTCTTTTGGAACAAATCGATTTAAAAGAAGTTTCTTATAATTCATCAATCGCATTAGTAAGTTTTAATTATGCGTCCATGAAGCTTACTGGGACCTTAATACACATCGTTGTCATCACTTCGAGTTAAAAACTTGAAGGTTAGATGGATAACTTAGGTTCTAACCACAAGTCATGTAACAGTAAACCTCATTTGCTTGATACGTTCAGTTCTGTTGGAACAAATCGATTGTAGTGTACTTTCTTATACTTCATCAAACGCAATACTAAGTTTTAATTACGCATCCATGAAGCTTATTGGGTCCTCCATACACGTCGTTCTCATCACGTTAAGTTAATACCTTGAAGGTTAGATGGATAACTTAGGTTTTAACCACAAGTCATGTAACAGTGAATTTCATTTGCTTGATACGTTCAAGTCTTTTGGAATAAATCGATTTAAGTGAAGTTTCTTATACTTCATCAAACGCATTACTAAGTCTTAATTACGCGTCCATGAAGCTTATTGGGACTACAATACACATCGTTCTCATGACTTCAAGTTAAAAACTGAAGGTTAGATGGATAACTTAGGTTCTAACCACAAGTCATGTAACAGTGAACCTCATTTCCTTGATATGTTCAGTTCTTTTGGAACAAATCGATTTAAAAGAAGTTTCTTATAATTCATCAATCGCATTAGTAAGTTTTAATTATGCGCCCATGAAGCTTACTGGGACCTTAATACACATCGTTGTCATCACTTCGAGTTAAAAACTTGAAGGTTAGATGGATAACTTAGGTTCTAACCACAAGTCATGTAACAGTAAACCTCATTTGCTTGATACGTTCAGTTCT
Source organism: Begonia masoniana (assembly GCA_022432975.1). Lineage (NCBI taxonomy): Eukaryota > Viridiplantae > Streptophyta > Magnoliopsida > Cucurbitales > Begoniaceae > Begonia > Begonia masoniana. The sequence goes on along the minus strand of CM039503.1, from coordinate 21,693,884 downwards.
GTTGGAACAAATCGATTGAAGTGAACTTTCTTATACTTCATCAAACGCAGTACTAAGTTTTAATTACGCATCCATGAAGCTTATTGGGTCCTCCATACACGTCGTTCTCATCACGTTAAGTTAATACCTTGAAGGTTAGATGGATAACTTAGGTTTTAACCACAAGTCATGTAACAGTGAATTTCATTTGCTTGATACGTTCAAGTCTTTTGGAATAAATCGATTTAAGTGAAGTTTCTTATACTTCATCAAACACATTACTAAGTCTTAATTACGCGTCCATGAAGCTTATTGGGACTACAATACACATCGTTCTCATGACTTCAAGTTAAAAACTTGAAGGTTAGATGGATAACTTAGGTTCTAACCACAAGTCATGTAACAGTGAACCTCATTTGCTTGATACGTTCAGTTCTTTTGGAACGCCCGAGTCTTCTGAACCCAGTTTGTTTACTCATAAACTCGAACTTGACTAAGAAACTTTGGACCAAATTTAAAATTTCACTCGAAAGTCTAAATTTGACATTTTCTAAAATCTCAAAACATTTAGAGACTTGCAGCGGAAATCATTTGAGCAAAAATAGAACTAACCAACTATAGAACAATGTCTGAATAATCAGTTGAGATGTTAGGGAACATTCGGCCAAAAGAAATAAAGTTTTAATTCGCGAAATACTTTGATAGTTGCAAAAGTCAAACTCGTCTACCGCTGTACAAAGTCAACAAGAGGGCAGAAATAAAACTGAAGGTCTCCACCGATGACGTCAGCCGGAGGAGTCATTCTTCAAGCCTTAGTCGATCGCAAAACGACAAGTTTTGCTACGGCATCTACCGGTGACGTCAGCCGGATGATTTGTTCATCCTGCCTCAGCCGATCACTAGACGACAAGTCTTTTACTCACGCCTTCCGGTATAAAATACTCGACATCATCCGGTTACAAAACGACAATTACATCCTACATCTTCCGATGGATTTAAGACACGACATCCACCGGTGACTAAACGACAAAACTTCTACTACATCATCCGGTGGATTTAACACTCGACATCCACCGGTCACTAAACGATAAATTACATTCTACATCATCCGATGAATTTAATACCCGACATCCACCGGCCACAAAACGACAAATTTTCTACTTATATCTTCCGATGGCTTCCACTGAAGACATCTTCCGATAGACAATAGAACAACAACTCAACATCTGCCAATAGACATCGTCTATCAACAGAGAACAAGGCGACATTTCAACTACTACTTGCTATACAAACACAACTCTGACTACGAAAAGGAATTTACTTACTTCACTGATAACTATTCAGAAATAATTCAAAACATTGCATTACTCAAGATTCAGTAAGAACCAACATTAAAACTCAATAAAATACTATTATCAGAAAGATCTCAAAGTCGTATTCAAAATATTTAAACCACTATTGTCATGAAATCTCAACACACTTAAATTGAAACATTGTCAACTAAACCTTCACACTAACAGACATCAGTTAAACCGCCTCATAAGGATACCAAAGCGTTGCATGAATGTGCTTCAACAACTTCGCCTATTCCTCAGTAAATTCAAAGAACTCTCCAGTAGTTACCTCAACACCTATATCACAAAACTCATTTATTAGCCTAATGCTAAGCAAGTGAAGCAATAATGAAATGATATGCTGAAACATAAAACCTAAACATGCCGTTTCTACTTTCTCATCTCAGTTGTACATTCGTTCGTTTACTGATCTGATCCCTCGGTTCCCTTGGGAGTGGGATCAATTCTCCCAATGTTATACATCCTCTACTCGATTAAGGGGTGGATGAATTCCCTTAATAGCTATTATGATCCCTCGGTTCCCTTGGGAGTGGGATCAATTCTCCCAATGTTATACATCCTCTACTCGATTAAGGGGCGAATGAATTCCCTTAATAGCTATTACATTTCAATCTGTACTTGTCTTTCCATGCCACAACATATAAATTCATTTTTGTATTCTTTAAAAAACATGATGCATAACACACAGAAAATATTCAAGCAAGCATAAACCTACTGTTTTGTGATGTAGGCCCGAAGGCACACACAATACTTCACTTACCTGGATTCCTGGAGAAACGTTTGGTTGCTAACCACTTCGGGTTCTGCTCAAACCTAAAACCATAGACAGTGTATTAGTTAAACTTCATTCTAAACTATCCAGGAGTCTAAGGATATTAGTTTGTAAGCTCAGATCTCCGTGCATTCCCGATTCTGCACTTAACCCGAAACTACACTCATTCAGCAACACTCCCAAAACACACACATTGCACTCCCTTTGTTATCTAACCGTCTAGTCATAAGGAAAAATGAAGGAACTCACCTAAGTCGAAGAAATCGCTGGAGAAAATCGAAGGCAGGGCCTCCTAGAGCACTCTGCTAAGCTGAGGAGCTGAGAGTCGAAAAGAATTGGAAAATAGTGGCGGCTACAATGCATTAAATTCAAAAACCTATTCCTTAAATACGTTATCCAATTTAAATTTCCAATTACTCTTATGCCCTTACCTAGTGATCAATTAACTCCACTTTTACTATTGTCATTAAAGTGTGTCATTAATTTAGAAAGAAAAAGACTTGGTTCTATAGAACCGGGTGTTACACTTGTACTTCATCAAACGCTTTACTAACTCTTAATTACGCGTCCATGAAGCTTATTGGGTCCACCATACACGTCGTTCTCAATACGTCAACTTAAGACTTGAAGGTTAGATGGATAACTTATGTTCTAACCCAAGTCAGTAACAGTGAACCCATTGCTTGATACGTCAGTCGTTTTGGAACAAATCGATAGAAGTGAAGTTTCTATACCTTCATCAAACGCATTACTAAGTCCTTCAAATCGCGTCATGAGCTTATGGGACTCAATACAGTATTCCTCATCACTTCAAGTTAAAAACTTGAATGTTAGATGTCATAACTTAGGTTCTAAACCACAAGTCATGTAACAGTGAACTCATTTGCTTGATACGTTCAGTTCTTTTGAAACAAACGATGACGGTGAACACTTCTCCTCTACTTCATCAAACGCAATACTAAGTCTTAATTACGCGTCCATGAAGCTTATTGGGTCCTCCATACAGTGTTTCTCAATAGTCAAGTTAAAACCTTGAAGGTTAGATAGCGATAACTTAGGTTTCTAACGCCAAGTCATGTAACAGTGAACTCTCATTGTTTGATACGTTCAGTTCTTTGGAAACAAGCGATTGAAATGAACTTTCTTATACTTCATCAAACGCATTACTAAGTCTTAATTACGCGTCCATGCAAGCTCTACTGGCACGACAATACACGTCGTTCTCATCACTTCAAGTTAAAACTGAAGGTTAGAGGATAACTTAGGTTCTAACCACAAGTCATGTAACAGTGACACCTCATTTGCTTGATACGTTCAGTTCTTTAGAAACAAATCGATTGAAGTGAACTTTCTTATAATTCATCAAACGCATTACAAAGTCTTAATTACGCGTCCATGAAGCTTATTGGGTCCTCCATACACGTCGTTCTCAATACGTCAACTTAAAACTTGAGGTTAGCTGGATAACTTAGGTTCTAACGCAAGTCATGTAACAGGGAACCTCATTTGCTTGATACGTTCAGTTCTTTTGGAACAAATCGATGAAGTGAAGTTTTTATACTTCATCAAATGCATTTCTAAGTCTTAATTACGCGTCCATGAAGCTTATTGGGTCCTCCATAAACGTCGTTCTCATTACGTAAGGTTAAAACCTTGAAGGTTAGATGGATAACTTAGGTTCTAACTGCAAGTCATGTAACAGTGAACGTCATTTGCTTGATACGTTCAGATCTTTTGGAACAAATTGATAGAAGTGAAGTTTCTTATACTTCATCAAACTCATTTCTAAGTCTTAATTACGCGTCCATGAAGCTTATTGGGACTACAATACACGTCGTTCTCGTCACTTCAAGTTAAAAACTTGAAGGTTAGATGGATAACATATGTTCTAACCACAAGTCATGTAACAGTGAACCTCATTTGTTTGATACGTTCAGTTCTTTTGGAACAAATCGATTGAAGTGAAGTTTCTTATACTTCATCAAACGCATTACTAAGTCTTAATTACGCGTCCATGAAGCTTATTGGGTCCTCCATACACGTCGTTCTCATCACGTCAAGATAAAACCTCGAAGCTTAGATGGATAATTTACGTTCTAACCACAAGTCATGTAACAGTGAACCTCATTTGCTTGATTCCTTTCAGTTTTTAGACACAAATTGATTGAAGTGAACTTTCTTATACTCATCAAAGCATTACTTAAGTACTTAATTAGCGTCCATGAAGCCTATTGGTCCTCATACACATTTCTCAATCCCAAGTTAAAACCTTGAAAGTTCGAGGATAACTTAGGTTTTAACGCAAGTCAAGTAACAGACAACCTCATTTGCTGTACGTTCAGTTCTTTTGGAACAAATCGATTGAAGTGAGTTTTTATACTCATAAAACGCATTTCTAGGTCTTAATTACGCGTCCATGAAGCTTATTGGGTCCTCCATACCACGCTCTGTTCTCATACGATCAAGTTAAAACTTGAAGGTTAGATGGATAACTAAGTTCTAACCGCAAAGTCATGTAACAGTGAATCTCATTTGCTTGATACCGTTCAGTTCTTTAGAACAAACGATGAATGAACTGTCTTATACTCATCAAACGCATTACTAAGTCTTAAGTATGCGTCATGAAGCTTATGGGGTCCACTATACACGTCGTTCTCAATACGCCTAGTTAAAACCTTAAAGGTTAGATGGATAACTTAGGTTCTAACCGCAAGTCATGTAACAGTGAACCTCATTTGCTTGATACGTTCAGTTCTTTTGGAACAAATCGATTGAAGTGAAGTTTCCTATACTTTATCAAACGCATTACTAAGTCTTAATTACCCGTCCATGAAGCTTTTTGGGACCTCAATACACATCGTTCTCATAACTTCAAGTTAAAAACTTGAGGATAGATGGATAACTTAGGTTCTAACCACAAGTCATGTAACAGTGAGCCTCATTTGCTTGATACGTTCAGTTCTTTTGGAACAAATCGATTGAAGTGAACTTTCTTATACTTCATCAAACGCATAACTAAGTCTTAATTACGCGTCCATGAAGCTTATTGGGTCCTCCATACACGTCGTTCTCATCACGTAAAGTTAAAACCTTGAAGGTTAGATGGATAATTTAGGTTCTAACCACAAGTCATGTAATAGTGAACCTCATTTGCTTTATACGTTCAGTTGTTTTGGAACAAATCGATTGAAGTGAAGTTTCTTATACTTTAACAAACGCATTACTAAGTCTTAATTATGAGTCCATGATGCTTATTGGGTCCTCCATACACGTCTTTCTCAATACGTCAAGTTAAAACCTTGAAGGTTAGATGGATAACTTAGGTTCTAACCACAAGTCATGTAATAGTGAACCTCATTTGCTTGATACGTTCATTTCTTTTGGAACAAATCGATAGAAGTGAATTTTCTTATACTTCATCAAACGCATTACTAAGTCTTAATTACGCGTCCATCAAGCTTATTGGACTACAAGACACGTCGTTCTCATCACTTCAAGTTAAAAACTTGAAGGTAAGATGGATAACTTAGGTTCTAACCACAAGTCATGTAACAGTGAACTTCATTTGCGTGATACGTTCAGTTCTTTTGGAACAAATCGATTGAAGTGAAGTTTCTTATACTTTATCAAAAGCATTACTAAGTCTTAATTACGCGTCCATGAAGCTTATTGGGTCCTCTATACACGTCGTTCTCATCATGTCAAGTTAAAACCTTAAAGGTTAGATGGATAACTTAGGTTCTAACCACAGTCATGTAACAGTAAACCTCATTTGCTTGATACGTTCAGTTCTTTAGAAACAAATTGATTGAAGTGAACTTTCTTATATTTCATCAAACGCATTACTAAGTCTTAATTACGCATCCATGAAGATTATTGGCTCCTCCATACACGTCGTTCTCAATACGTCAAGTTAAAACCTTGAAGGTTAGATGGATAACTTAGGTTGTAACCGCAAGTCATGTAATAGTGAACATCATTTGCTTGATACATTCAGTTCTTTTGGAACAAATCGATTGAAGTGAAGTTTCTTATACTTCATCAAACACATTACTAAATCTTAATTACGCGTCCATGAAGCTTATTGGGTCCACCATACACGTCGTTCTCAATACGTCAACTTAAAACCTTGAAGGTTAGATGGATAACTTATATTCTAACCACAAGTCATGTAACAGTGAACCTCATTTGCTTGATACGTTCAGTTCTTTTGGAAATAATCGATAGAAGTGAAATTTCTTATTTCATCAATTGCATTACTAAGTCTTAAATACGCGTCCATGAAGCTTATTGGGACTACAATACACGTCGTTCTCATCACTTCAAGTTAAAAACTTGATGGTTAGATGGATAACTTATGTTCTAACCACAAGTCATGTAACAGTGAATCTCATTTGCTTGATACATTCAGTTCTTTTGGAACAAATCGATTATAGTGAAGTTTCTTATACTTCATCAAACGCATTTCTAGGTCTTAATTACGCATCCATGAAGCTTATTTGATCCTCCATACACGTCGTTCTCATTACGTCAAGTTAAAACCTTGAAGGTTAGATGGATAACTTAAGTTCTAACCGCAAGTCATGTAACAGTGAACGTCATTTGCTTGATACGTTCAGTTCTTTTAGAACAAATCGATAGAAGTGAAGTTTCTTATACTTCATCAAACGCATTACTAAGTCTTAATTACGCGTCCATGAAGCTTATTTGGACTACAATATACGTGGTTCTCATCACTTCAAGTTAAAAACTTGAATGTTAGATGGATAACTTAGGTTCTAACCACAAGTCATGTAATTGTGAACTTCATTTGCTTGAGACGTTCAGTTCTTTTAGAACAAATCGATTAAAGTGAAGTTTCTGATACTTCATCAAACGCATTACTAAGTCTTAATTACGTGTCCATGAAGCTTCTTGGGTTCTCCATACACGTCGTTCTAATCACATCAAGTTAAAACCTTGAAGGTTAGATGGATAACTTAGGTTCTAACCACAAGTCATGTAACAGTGAATCTCATTTGCTTGATACGTTCAGTTCTTTAGAAACAAATCGATTGAAATGAACTTTCTTATACTTCATCAAACGCATTACTAAGTCTTAATTATGCGTCCATGAAGCTTATTGGGTCCTCCATACACGTCGTTCTCAATACGCCAAGTTAAAACCTTGAAGGTTAGATGGATAACTTAGGTTCTAACCGCAAGTCATGTAACAGTGAACCTCATTTGCTTGATACGTTCAGTTCTTTTGGAACAAATCGATTGAAGTGAAGTTTCCTATACTTTATCAAACGCATTACTAATTCTTAATTACGCGTCCATGAAGCTTTTTGGGACCTCAATGCACATCGTTCTCATAACTTCAAGTTAAAAACTTGAGGATAGATGGATAACTTAGGTTCCAACCACAAGTCATGTAACAGTGAGCCTCATTTGCTTGATACGTTCAGTTCTTTTGGAACAAAGCGATTGAAGTGAACTTTCTTATACTTCATCAAACGCATAACTAAGTCTTAATTACACGTCCATGAAGCTTATTGGGTCCTCCATACACGTCGTTCTCATCACGTCAAGTTAAAACCTTGAAGGTTAGATGGATAATTTAGGTTCTAACCACAAGTCATGTAACAGTGAACCTCATTTGCTTTATACGTTCAGTTGTTTTGGAACAAATCGATTGAAGTGAAGTTTCTTATACTTCAACAAACGCAGTACTAAGTCTTAATTATGAGTCCATGATGCTTATTGGGTCCTCCATACACGTCGTTCTCAATACGTCAAGTTAAAACCTTAAAGGTTAGATGGATAACTTAGGTTCTAACCACAAGTCATGTAATAGTGATCCTCATTTGCTTGATACGTTCATTTCTTTTGAAACAAATCGATAGAAGTGAAGTTTCTTATACTTCATCAAACGCATTACTAAGTCTTAATTACGCGTCCATCAAGCTGATTTGGACTACAAGACACGTCGTTCTCATCACTTCAAGTTAAAAACTTGAAGGTAAGATGGATAACTTAGGTTCTAACCACAAGTCATGTAACAGTGAACTTTATTTGCGTGATACGTTCAGTTCTTTTGGAAGAAATCGATTGAAGTGAAGTTTCTTATACTTTATCAAAAGCATTACTAAGTCTTAATTACGCGTCCATGAAGCTTATTGGGTCCTCTATACACGTCGTTCTCATCATGTCAAGTTAAAACCTTAAAGGTTAGATGGATAACTTAGGTTCTAACCACAGTCATGTAACAGTAAACCTCATTTGCTTGATACGTTCAGTTCTTTAGAAACAAATCGATTGAAGTTAACTTTCTTATATTTCATCAAACGCATTACTAAGTCTTAATTACGCATCCATGAAGATTATTGGCTCCTCCATACACGTCGTTCTCAATACGTCAGGTTAAAACCTTGAAGGTTAGATGGATAACTTAGGTTGTAACCGCAAGTCATGTAATAGTGAACCTCATTTGCTTGATACATTCAGTTCTTTTGGAACAAATCGATTGAAGTGAAGTTTCTTATACTTCATCAAACACATTACTAAATCTTAATTACGCGTCCATGAAGCTTATTGGGTCCACCATACACGTCGTTCTCAATACGTCAACTTAAAACCTTGAAGGTTAGATGGATAACTTATGTTCTAACCACAAGTCATGCAACAGTGAACCTCATTTGCTTGATACGTTCAGTTCTTTTGGAACAAATCGATAGAAGTGAAATTTTTTATACTTCATCAAACGCATTACTAAGTCTTAAATACGCGTCCATGAAGCTTATTGGGACTACAATACACGTCGTTCTCATCACTTCAAGTTAAAAACTTGATGGTTAGATGGATAACTTATGTTCTAACCACAAGTCATGTAATAGTGAATCTCATTTGCTTGATACATTCAGTTCTTTTAGAACAAATCGATTGATGTGAAGTTTCTTATACTTCATCAAACACATTACTAAGTCTTAATTACACGTCCATTAAGCTTATTGGGTCGTCCATACAGGTCGTTCTCATCACGTCAAGTTAAAACTATGAAGGTTAGATGGATAACTTAGGTTCTAACCACAAGTCATGTAACAGTGAACCTCATTTGCTTGATACGTTCAGTTCTTTAGAAACAAATTGATTTAAGTGAATTTTCTTATACTTTATCAAACGCATTACTAAGTCTTAATTACGCGTCCATGAAACTTATTGGGTCCTGCATACACGTTGTAAGATTCGCCAAATTTTAGTAGTAAAAATTTGAATAAATTTTTCGCGAATTTTAAGTGTAAATAATTGGGATCATTTTCGTTAATTTTCGGTAGGAGTTGAAGTCGTAAAACCGAACGTTAAATTAAAGGTAATTAATTGTGGAAATTTAATAAAAGAATTAATTAAAATCAATATAAAAAGAAGTAGGTAAAATAATAATGAAGTAGGTAAAATAATAAATGAGATAGATTTAATATAAAATAAGATAATAAATAAAAAAAAATTAAAACAATAACGTTTTATTAAAAACCTTATTGTTTCTCTCTGCCGACAGGAAACCACCAGAGAAAAGGAGAGAGAGAGAGAGAGAGGGCCGCGAGGGAGAGAAAATCGCCGACGCCGGAACGACCTCTGTTTGGTGCGATTTTGGTGTCAAAACGTTCGTCTCGAGGAGTAGATAAACGTTGGTGAAGTGCGTTTTTGAAGGAATCAACTGGATTAGAGTCAAGGAACGTGTTGGAAGCGATTTTCGGCGAAAAACAGATTCATAGGATTTTGCTGAGTTTGAAACCATTCTTGAGAAGCCACGGTTCACTGAGGATAGGGGGACTCGTCATAAAGGTACGAGTTATTCTACTTACTACATACTACGTAGACTTGCATATAAGTATACCTTTGACTAATTCATACTGCTTACTAGACTCTAGATTCCATGTTTTATGCAACTTTACCAACGGGCTGTAATGAGATTTTCAAGGAAGTCATCCTGTTTGGCATGCTGATGTTAAACCTGTATTTGATTTTTGTTCATGCATTGTTTTCCGCTGTGCCATTTGGGGAATGATACTGGAGTGATGGGTACACCCCCTGCTAATAGGTGATGGGTACACCGCCTGCTAATAGTCACCCCCTGCAAATAGGTGAAGGGATTCACCCCCTACTAATAGGTAAAGGGATTCACCCCCTGCTAATAGGTGAAGGGTTCACCATTGCTAATAGGTGAAGGGTTCACCCCTGCGAATAGGTGAAGAGATTCACCCCCAGCGAATAGGTGAAGGGATTCACACCCTGCTAATAGGTGAAGGGATTCACCCCCTGCTAATTGGTGAAGGGATTCACCCCCTGCTAATAGGTGAAGGGTACACCCCCTACTAATAGGTGAAGGGATTCACCTCCTGTTAATAGGTGAAGGGTTCACCCCCTATGAATAGGTGAAGGGTACACCCCCTACGAATAGGTGAAGGGATTCATCCCCTGCTAATAGGGTGAAGGGATTCACCCCCTGCTAATAGGTGGAATGTGTGGTGCGCCCCACGGACGGCGAGATTGGCTCTGAGCTAGGCTAGTCCTATTAGCTGATCTGGCCAGTGTCAAGTCGTCGTTAGCACCAACAATCGTTCTAAATGGGAAAGGAGAAGATACCTAAAAATACATAATCTGGAATGCATGTTTTGATAGTGATATGTGTACCATTTCATTTTGAGTTTGTCACTCACCCAACGATTTTCTTTATTATTATTCTTTTCAGGTAAAGGAAAGAAGGGTAAGAAGTGGACCTGATCTGAGTCGGATTTTCCTTGGGTCGTATCTTTGTGTTCCCTCTACTTTGTACTCTTATGTAAGATATTCAAGATTGTACCTTACTTTGGCATGTAATTATTTTTCATTTATCTTGTATTTCTACGATTGTTTGTACTCTCTTATGTTTGTTGCTTCGAGGAGGTCCTGGATTAGTACTAAACTTCCGCATTTAACCTTAGGTTAGAAGGTGGACCTCTCCGAGATTGATCGTTTAACCTGGCGTTTCTGTTAGGCCCCCTCTCGGGTTGTGACCCACGTGGTTCTCAATACATCAAGTTAAAACCTTGAAGGTTAGATGGATAACTTAGGTTCAAACCGCAAGTCATGTAACAGTAAACCTCATTTGCTTGATACGTTCAGTTCTTTTGGAAATAATCGATAGAAGTGAAGTTTCGTATACTTCATCAAACGCATTACTAAGTCATAATTACACGTCCATGAAGCTTATTGGGATGACAATACACGTCGTTTTCATCACTTCAAGTTAAAAACTTGAAGGTTAGATGGATAACTTAGTTTCTAACCACAAGTCATGTAACAGTGAACCTCATTTGCTTGATACGTTCAGTACTTTTGGAACAAATCGATTGAAGTTAAGTTTCTTATACTTTATCAAACGCATTACTAAGTCTTAATTACGCGTCCATGAAGCTTATTGGGTCCTCCAGACACGTCGTTATCATCACGTCAAGTTAAAACCTTGAAGGTTAGATGGATAACTTAGGTTTCTAACCACAAGTCATGTAACAGTGAACCTCATTTTCTTTATACGTTCAGTTCTTTTGGAAAAAATCGATTGAAGTGAAGTTTCTTATACTTCAACAAACGCATTACTAAGTCTTAATTACGCGTCCATGAAAGTTATTGGGACCTCAATACATGTCGTTCTCATCACTTCAAGTTAAAACCATGAAGGTTAAATGAATAACTTAGGTTCTAACTACAAGTCATGTAATAGTGAACCTCAATTGCTTGTTACGTTCAGTTCTTTTGGAACAAATCGATTGAAGTGAAGTTTCTTATACCTCATCAAATGCATTACTAAGTCTTAATTATGCGTCCATGAAGCTTATTGGGTCCTCCATACACGTCGTTCTCATCACGTCAAGTTAAAACCTTGAAGGTTAAATGGATAACTTAGATTCTAACCACAAGTCATGTAACAGTGAACGTCATTTGCTTGATACTTCAGTTCTTTTGGAACAAATCGATTGAAGTGAAGTTTCTTATACCTCATCAAATGCATTACTAAGTCTTAATTACGCGTCCATGAAGCTTATTGGGTCCTCCATACACGTCGTTCTCATCACGTCAAGTTAAAACCTTGAAGGTTAGATGGATAACTTAGGTTCTAACCATAAGTCATGTAACAGTGAACCTCATTTGCTTGATACGTTCAGTTCTTTTAGAACAAATCGATTGAGGTGAAGTTTCTTATACTTCATCAAACGCATTACTAAGTCTTAATTACGCATCCATAAAGCTTATTGGGTCCTCCATACACGTCGTTCTCAATACGTCAAGTTAAAACCTTGAAGGTTTGATGGATAACTTAGGTTCTAACCGCAAGTCATGTAACAGTGAACCTCATTTGCTTGATACGTTCAGTTCTTTTGGAACAAATCGATAGAAGTGAAGTTTCTTATACTTCATCAAACGCATTACTAAGTCTTAATTACGCGTCCATGAAGCTTATTGGGACTACAAGACACGTCGTTCTCATCAATTCAAGTTAAAAACTTGAAGGTAAGATGGATAACTTAGGTTCTAACCACAAGTCATGTAACAGTGAACCTCATTTGCTTGATACGTTCAGTTTTTTTGGAACAAATCGATTGAAGTGAAGTTTCTTATACTTTATCAAAAGCATTACTAAGTCTTAATTACGCGTCCATGAAGCTTATTGGGTCCTCTATACACGTCGTTCTCGTCACGTCAAGTTAAAACCTTAATGGTTAGATGGATAACTTAGGTTCTAACCACAAGTCATGTAACAGTGAACCTCATTTGCTTCATACGTTCAGTTCTTTAGAAACAAATCGATTGAAGTTGATGTGATCCAAGTTCAGACCCAGGCAAAGCTCAAGAATAAGGATCCAATTGAAGATACGGCTGAACCAATAACGAGAGCAAAGGCGAAGCGGATAAAGGAGCAAATGAGCAATTACTCCGAGAGAAAGAAAGTGAAGCTTGCTGCCATAGAATTTACACAGTATGCGATAGTGTGGTGGGACAAGTTGTGTCTCGATCGAAAGCAAGATGGAGACCTTCCTATTGAGAGTTGGGCAGAGATGCAGAGAGTGATGCGACGTTGATTTGTACCGAGTCATTACCGGCGTGATCTACAAAACAAATTGCAAACTCTTCGGCAAGGGAGTCGAAGTGTAGATGAGTATTACAAGCATGGGGAGATGACGATGATACGGGCCAACGTCAAAGAGGATCGAGAAGATCAAGAGAGGATCACGAAAGAATTTCAAATCATTAAGGATGAGAGGGAGAAAGAAAAAGGTGAAAAGAAATTAGTTGAAAAAGAGGCCAAAATAGAAAAAGAAAGTGGAGAAAGAAAAATAGTTGAAAAGAGAACAAAGAGGGATGAAAAACCAAGGGAGCAAGAGAGAAAAATTGAGAGAAAAGAGATAAGACCCGAGGGAGAGAGGAAAGAAAAGTCAAGTGAGAAACAAATTGTATTAATGAACAAAAGTGAGGATAAGCGTAAGATGATTCTGCTTTTATATAAAGATGTTTATTTATCATCTAACGACTTACCTAGTTTTCTTCCCAGTGTTGTTTCTTTTCTTTTGCAGAAAAATAAATATGAAATTTTTGGGGAGTTTCGAAGAGAAATTTCTCCATTGAGGGAGATGAAGAAGCAAAAAGATCTCGTACTAAGTACGTCAGTTCCAAGTTAACCGAAAACATCAAACAGGTTTAGGTGGTTGGTAAGGCCATATGATTTTTATATTGCACCTATTATATGTACAAGGTTGATAGATAATATGTAAAATTATTTTATTGGAAAATTTGTCATTGATCACTTTGCACACAACTTGTTTTATGACAAAATTGTAGATATATATTTTGCGAGTTTCCAATTTGATTTTTGCGTTTTAAAGGATTTTATTTCTATTCGATATTATTCACTATTTGATATTATTGATGATTTTAATCTATTAAATCCGTTAAATTTATTAACTCCGTTTACTAATAAGTTTGTTCTTGTGCATGAAAGTAAAAAAGATGAATTTGCTAAGAAATTTCATTCAATGGTAAGACTTATTTTTGAACCCGGAGATTTGGTTTGGCTACGTCTACAAAAAGAAAGGTTTCCAAACAAACGGAATAACAAGTTACAACCTCGAGGAGATAAACCTTTCCAATTCCTAGAGCGCATCAATGACACTGCTTACAAGATCGACCAACCGAGTGAATACGGTAATGTAAGCACATGTTTTAATTTTACTAATTTGTTTTTATATGATGCAGGAGATTCGAGGACGAATCTTTTCGAAGGGGGAGGGAATGATGTGATCCAAGTTCAGACCCAGTCAAAGCTCAAGAATAAGGATCCAATTGAAGATACGGCTTAACCAATAACGAGAGCAAAGGCGAAGCGGATAAAGGAGCAAATGAGCAATTTGGTCCATCAGATCCTACCTCAAGAAGGAACTTGCGTTTCGAACCAAGAACCAGAGCTTGTTCCCATAATCCAAGCTGTTTTGGGATGATGTTTATGTCATTGTCGTTTTATTTATTTAGTTAATTCGATTGTCGTTTTTAGGGTTTAAAAAGTACTTGTCGTATTTGTCATTATTGTAGGACCGGAATTGTCTAAGAGGGGGGTGAATTAGACTTTTAAAACTAAATTTATTGATCAATTTAATCACTCTCTCAATTTACTCTATCAGCAATTAAGTTAATAACAATAATGACAGAGAGGGTAAGAGAGATTGAACACCAACGCTTTTTACGTGGTTCTGCCAAGCTGCCTACGTCCACGCTCCAAGGCTCACCCCTTGAAGATCCTTAACCTTCTCCTCACGAGAAAACAGATCGGGATTCCGGGCTCCGATCAACTGCCTTTACAATTCTGGATTGAACTTTCACGGGCGTCAATCCACTGCCTTATAGAGATTTGAGTTTGTAAAAATAACGCACAGACTACACTCTTACAACAATTGAATCTCGAGTTCGAGTTTAGAGATGTAGTGAAAAATACAGAGTGAAGAATGACTTTCGCAGCTAGGGCTCAGAATTCAAATTGGCAAAAGTTAGTCTTCGAGCCTTTTCTTCTGCTTATATACTCTGTATATCCTTGCTTCATAGAATTGAATGCTTCTTACTCCAAATAGAAAAATGTTACCGTTGGGAAGCATCCGTACTGAAGCAGCTATCTGTTGCATCTGAAAATGTTGTTCGTCGTCGCCATTAAAGGTCTGGAGTTAATGCTTGAAAACGACATCACTGTAGCTTCGCGGCTAACTTTAAATTCTGGCGGAAGATCATAACCAGATGCAGCTTGTAAAATAATGCCACGTCATCGGTAATGCAACTTGTAGAGCCATCGGCATATGAGGCTTCAAATGTAATCGGCAGCTGACTTAATATGTCATCAGCAGGAATACCATCGGCAAAAGAGTCTTCATATGTCATCGGTATAAGAATCTTTGGATGCCATCGGTATTTGGAGTGTAAAACTTCATCGGTATTTGAAGTGTAAGACCCCATCGGTATTTGCATCTTGTAGGGCCATCGGCAGATGAGTCTTTGAATGCCATCGGCATTTGAATCTTCGTAAGCTATTGGCAGATGAGTCCTTGGAGTTTTGTCGTCTAGTGATCGGCATGAGAAACCTTGAACGACATCGGCAGATGCAGCTACAAAGCAATCAGCATGAACATCTTTAAACACCATCGGCTTTTGTCGTTTAGTGTTCGGCATGGCATCACTTTATTGAAAAAAACTCCATCGGCAGGAATAGCTTCAGATGCTATGGGTAGATTTCATCCTGACACGTCATCGGCACAAGCATGCTCTAAACGACTTCTTCTTCTGTCTTTTAGCAATCGGCAGAAGCCTTCATTTCTTTGTCGTCTTGTGATCGGCACAAGGAACAACTAATTTTAGCCCTGTTTAACTATTCAGCCCTGTATACTCAATACAATTTATTAGATAACTAAAATACCCTTTTCAAGGGTATTTCCAAATAACCTCATATTCATTATTCTCATTAAATACACATAATCAAATTACATTATTTATCCTTTAAATACATCATCAAAAACATATTATGACTTAAACACTCTATAAGTCAACAATTATTTTAGCAATTGTCATTATTTTTAATTAATAGTTACAAGGACAGGATAGTAATTTTGTTATTGAAACCCTAGCATAAAGGGGTGTTTCATGCCTATAAATTCATTCTTAGTTGAATAAAAAAGGAGATTCAGGTTTTATCTAATTGTGAGAGAATTTCTCTTAGTTTCTTGAAGAAACTCCGAACTTATCAAGGTTCTCCTTGTGGCGTTCAAAATCTGACTTATCAAACGAACAGGCATATTCGTTTGTGGCGTCCTCCTTATTCCAAGGTTCGGATCTGTATAGATTTCGGGTCAAGGATTTCCTCTTCGAACTTGTAGATTCTGGGTTAGCGACGACGCCAATATTTTGATCGTGGGTCACCGTCACATCGTTGGCGTGGTTCGCATCATTTGGTATCAGAGCCAAATCGAGTTCGTCAGGTTCTATCCCTCCTTTCCGTTTTGTTTTGTTTCAGAAATTTTGTTCTTGAGTCTTGAAATCTGTTTCAATTTGTCTCGTTGATTCGCTATTCAAATATGCATCAAACGAAAACATCGTCTTCATATGAATCATAGAACATCGTGTTAGCCTTCCGATCTGTGTTGAAACGTCAAAATCGGATCTTGTTTGCCTATTCAAATTTACATTTTTGTAACTGTCGTCGATTTCGTTCTGGTGTACTCGAATCTGGTTAAAACCATTTTAATCATTCGAATATTTTCTAGACCTCAAACAAAATTGTCAGCATCTTATGATTTGTGAATTAACGTTTTATCTTTCCGACCTGTATTGAAACGTCAAAATCGGATCTTGTTTGCTTATTCAAAAGTGAAATTTTGTAACTATCAAGGATTGGTGATGCTCAAAAGTATTTCGTAGTTTTTATCTTGATAACAATTCCGATTGCAAAATTGTTATTTTTAAGTTGTTAGATGAGATTTTTATCTTTCCAAATCATACCTGAACGTCGAATTCCGATTTGGTTTGGGCACTAAAACGTCATCTACAAATTCGGTTACCAATTCTGTTACAAATTCGGTTACCAATTCGGTTACAAATTCAAAAAAAAAATAAATAAATAAAAAATTGTGGTTCTTTAAATCTGTTTGACTACCTTACATCATTGGATTGTTCCTTTGCATCCTTATACTATTCTGATTATTTTGAGCTAGTTCTTTCATCACTAATTGTAGTGTCTGTTATTTTGGTTTGTCTTGTTTAGTTCGCCACTTGTGAATTTCCATTACTATTCGGTTAGTTTCGAAAGAAATCAAAGAGAATTCAAGTGGAAAAAGGCACGAGTTAGTGAGCATATTAGAGGGTAACAGCCAATATTATTGAGTGTAAACACGAGTGCAATTGAGTGAGTTTTCTTCATTTCGAGTGAAACACGTGAGGGAATGCTGTGAGGTCCAATATTTCTTCACCTTCTACTTTCTTATTTGTTTCGCAATTGTAGTACTTATTTTTTGCTTTTTTATTTTGGTTTGTCAATTTTTGTTATTGCAGGAAGACTCATTTATTACTATTTGCTTAGTTAAAAAAAAAAAAAATCGAGTGGAAAAAAGGCACGAGTGGGTGAGCATATCTAAAGGTAAAAGCCAGTATTATTGAGTGCAAACACGAGTGAAATTGAGTGATTTTCCACATTTTCGAGTGAAACACGTGAGGGAGTGTTGTGAGGTCCTATTTTACTTCACCATCTACGTTCTTGCAGAGAATACCTAGCCATGTCCGACGCAGAAGATAATCAACGACCAGCTAACATTCCAAATTTACAAATGGAAGCGATCATGGGGGAGATGAGGCGGCTGATGAGACAAGGGATTAATGAGTTCCACGAGCGAATTGATCAAGTGGAACAGATTGTGACACGAGTACAACCCCAGGCTCAACAGAATGCACAGAGGAGAAATCAGCGGAGGCAAGTCCTTGCGAAAGTGATCAATGAAAATAATGAGAGGGACGTGGAGGATGATCTTGATAGGGTATCTTTGGGTAGTCGTGGAAGACATGGGAATGACCGTGCGAGACACGACCAAGGCCGACTCGATTATAATTTGGGAAACATCAAGATGAAGATTCCAGTGTTTCGAGGAAAAAGTGATCCAGAGGAGTACCTGGATTGGGAGCGGAAAATAGAGCTAATTTTTGATTGCCACAATTACTCCGAGAGAAAGAAAGTGAAGCTTGCTGCCATAGAATTTACACAGTATGCGATAGTGTGGTGGGACAAGTTGTGTCTCGATCGAAAGCAAGATGGAGACCTTCCTATTGAGAGTTGGGCAGAGATGAAGAGAGTGATGCGACGTCGATTTGTACCGAGTCATTACCGGCGTGATCTACACAACAAATTGCAAACTCTTCGGCAAGGGAGTCGAAGTGTAGATGAGTATTACAAGCATGGGGTGATGCGAACCACGCCAACGATGTGACGATGACCCACGATCAAAATATTGGCGTCGTCGCTAACCCAGAATCTACAAGTTCGAAAAGGAAATCCTTGACCCGAAATCTATATAGATCCGAACCTTGGAATGAGGAGGACGCCACAAACGAATATGCCTGTTCGTTTGATAAGTCAGATTTTGAACGCCACAAGGAGAACCTTGATAAGTTCGGAGTTTCTTCAAGAAACTAAGAGAAATTCTCTCACAATTAGATAAAACCTGAATACCCTTTTTTATTCAACTAGGAATGAATTTATAGGCATGAAACACCCCTTCATGCTAGGGTTTCAAGAACAAAATTACTATCTTGTCCTTGTAACTCTTAATTAAAATAATGACAATTGCTAAAATAATGACAACTTATGACTTGACATACGACAAGTACTTTTTAAACCCTAAAAAAAAGACAATCGAATTAACTAAATAAATAAAACGAAAATGACATAAAAATCATCCCAAACAGCTTGGATTAAGAGAACAATCTCTGGTTCTTGCTTCTGAATGCAATTTCCTTCTTGAGGTAAGATTTGACGGACCAAATTGCTCATTTGCTCCTTGATCTGCTTTGCCTTTGCTCTCGTTATTGGTCCATCCACTTGTAATGTATCCGTCTTGAGGTCCTCATCATTCCCTCCCTCTTGAAAATGATTTGTCCTCAAATCAAAATCTGCATCAAAAGGACTCAAGTCAGAAACATTAAACGTTGCACTTACGTTGTACTCACCAGGTAAATCAAGCTTGTAGGCGTTGTTGTTAATTCGCTCAAGCACTTGGAATGGTCCATCACCACGAGGAAGCAATTTAGAACGTCGTTGTGCGGGGAATCTCTCTTTGCGCATATGCAACCAAACCCAATCTCCTGGTTCAAAAATGAGTTGACGGCGACCCTTGTTGGCATTCTTGATGTATTGATCTGTTCTCCGCTCAATGTTTTGTCGAGCTCGCTCATGGAGTTGTTTCACGACTTTGCCTTCTTCTCGCCATCTAAATTCACTTGTTCAGAAACAGGTAAAGGTGATAAATCCAATGGGGTTAGCGGATTAAAACCATAAACAATCTCAAAGGGTGAAAATTTAGTGGCTGAATGAATTGAACGATTGTAGGCAAACTCAACATGTGGCAAATATTCCTCCCATGACTTAATGTTTTTGCTAATGACTGCCCTCAACAATGTCGATAAAGTCCTATTCACTACTTCAGTTTGACCATCAGTTGGGGATGACAAGTAGTTGAAAACAAAAGTTTGTTCCTAATTTCCCCCACAAAGTTTTCCAAAA
Organism: Begonia masoniana; assembly: GCA_022432975.1. Taxonomy (NCBI): domain Eukaryota; kingdom Viridiplantae; phylum Streptophyta; class Magnoliopsida; order Cucurbitales; family Begoniaceae; genus Begonia; species Begonia masoniana. Next base: position 21,673,963 of record CM039503.1, on the reverse strand, counting down.
GTAACTTAAAAACTTAGCATCACGATCCGAAACTATTGTCCTCGGCATCCCATGTAACCGTACTATCTCTCGAAAGAACAATTCAGCAACATTAGAGGCATCATCAGTTTTATGACAAGGAATAAAATGAGCCATCTTAGAAAAACGATCTACAACCACAAAAATCGAATCCTTACCACGCTTAGTCCTAGGTAACCCTAGCACAAAGTCCATCGAAATGTCAATCCAAGGTGAACTAGGAATTGTACTGGATGACGTATGGGAATGGCTCCAAGAATTCAGACCAGTGACCATGGCGTTTGTTCAGCTTGTGTTGGCTCTTGAAATGCTTCAAGGTTTCATGATCGGTGCGGATCACGAACTCCTTTGGCATAAGGTAGTGTTGCCACGTCTCGAGGGCACGAACTACGGCATAGAGCTCTTTGTCGTACGTCGGGTAGTTGAGCGTTGCGCCGCTCAACTTCTCACTGAAGTATGCAATTGGTCTTCGTTCCTGCATTAAAACAGCTCCAATCCCTACACCTGAAGCATCACACTCAACCTCAAACATTTTATCAAAGTTAGGTAAAGCAAGTAAAGGGGCATGCGAAAGTTTATATTTCAGAATCTTAAATGCCTCCTCTTGTGCCTCGCCCCACTTGAATGGAACATTCTTCTTCATCACATCGGTGAGCGGTTGCGGCCACGGTGCTAAAGTCCTGCCGAATCGCCGGTAGAAGCTAGCAAGTCCATGAAAACTTCGCACATGTCCAACAGTCGTCGGAGTTGGCCATTCTTGAATTGCGGAAACCTTTTCATTGTCAACCTGGATTCCCTGCGCGCTAACAATAAAACCAAGAAAAACAAGCTGGTCGGTGCAAAAGGTGCACTTGCCCTGGTTAGCGTACAATTTCTCTTTCCTAAGAACATTCAAAACTGCTCTCAAATGGGAAACATGGTCATGCAGATTCGAACTATATATTAAAATATCATCAAAGTATACAACCACAAATTTTCCAATAAACGGACGCAAAACATGATTCATCAAGCGCATGAAAGTACTAGGTGCATTAGTTAGCCCAAATGGCATGACCATCCACTCGTACAATCCATGTTTGTTTTAAACGCCGTTTTCCACTCATCTCCTTCATTCATTCTAATCTGATGGTATCCACTCTTAAGATCACTCTTTGAAAAGACACAGGAACCATGCAACTCATCAAGCATATCATCTAAACGAGGATAGGAAAACGATACTTTACCGTGATATTGTTGATGGCGCGACAATCGGTGCACATTCGCCATGTTCCATCCTTCTTAGGAACCAAAAGAAACGGGAAACAGCGCACGGACTCATGCTCTCCCCATCACGTACCCCCTTTCCATCAAGTCGTCCACTTGACGCTGTACTCCTTTGTCTCCTTTGGGTTGGTGCGATAAGCTGGCCGATTAGGAATAGAGGCTCCAGGAACAAGGCACTCTTGTGCTAAATCCTGCGATATGGGTGGCAAAACCTTTTGAGCCAAGGAGGAAATACGTCCTCAAAAGTCCGGCAAAAGAGAAACAAACCAGATTGGGAAGGGGACAAATCTAGCTGTTAGTATTGTAACATACTTCCTTGTAGTGAGAAGGATCGTGGCGTTTTGTCGGTAATGGCTTGTTTACAGATCACTCTTGGTTGACAAGAAATTCTGTTTCAGAAATGGATGAATTTCTGGGTTTTCTCTAAGGTTTTCATTGTTTTCCACTCTTATTTCTTCTTGTTCATCGATTTCTGCAACCAATTTGATCTGCAAAGACCTCTCTCGGGGTAGGGTACTAAGTGATTGGTTGTGTTATGGGATGAATACTGTTGGTGATGAAAACCATCATGTTGCACTTTCGATCAAATTCCACGGTCTTACACAAAGGGATATGACTAGCTTGGCATCGGTACCACGTTGACTTCACTTTGTCTTCTTACGTTACAATCCGACAAGGGTACAACACTCTGTTGGTGAACTACCACCACATCATTCAACATGCAGGTGTAAGGCGTGGTGTTCCCGTTAACAATACCAATGTCGCCAACCATAGAAGCCAAGCTAGCCCGTTGGTACAACTTCATTCCGCTCGACTATGACGTACCACACTTTGTCTTTCCGGGAAACGGGCTGTGGAAAATATTCCGCTGCACATTATCATCTTCGTCCTCCTTTAGAGTGCCACTCCAAGCACGTCCGTGCAACCAAAGGACGTCTCCCGTTGGCAGCTCATACCTCCCTCATATCCGTGGAAACATACTCAATGTGAGGAAGATTCGGATTCACCTCGTCATCAATAGCCTCGGAATCCGAATCTCTCCACTCTCCCGCAACCACATCACTCGCTTATGTGGCATGATTGCAATATGTCCTCTCCAAGCACATTTGAAAACACTTGATCTCCTAGGAGCGATTTGGTGTAGGCAGTTGTTTGGCCTGGTTGGGATGAGGGGGGTAGTTGTTTGCCCGCTGTTCAAAATTACCCTGGAAGGTGGAGGGATCTTTCCTTCTCGGATACTTTGGTTCCAAAGGCATTTGGTTCGAAATATATGACGAGTTACACTAAGTCAGTTGATGCTGTCTCTCTACCTCAAGGGATGTGCACCAAGTCTTCATCTCGACGGGATGTTTAGCTCAACAGCTTGTCGGCAAGTCGCGCGATTCAACCCATCAAGAATCTAGACATGGTCGCTTAACGATCTATTCGACATTGGCCGTATCCATCGTTCATCCCAATCTTGTAAATATTCATCCACACTCGACTCCTTGCGAAGCGAGTTTGCATTGGTTGTGTAGATCACGCCGGTAATGACTCGGTACAATCGTCGTCGCATTCACTCTTCATCTCTCCCAACTCCAATGGGAAGGTCAGTCTTGCCTTCGATCGAACACCATGTCCACCACACTATGCATACTCGTAAATTCGATGGCTGCAAGCTTCACTTTCTTTCGCTCGGAGTAGTTGGCAATCAAAACTAACGCTCTATTGTCGTTCAAAGCTCCAGGTACTTCATCTGATCACTTTTACTAGAAATCGGGAATCTTCATCGGTGATGTTTCCCACATTATAATCAAGTACAGACGCGGTCTTGGTCTTGCGCGGTCAGTCCCATGTCTTCCACATGCCCACGGACACCCTATCAAGATCATCCTCCAAGTTTTCTCATCATTTCATCGATCTCATCCATAGGGAACGCCTCGCGGTTTCTTCGCAGTGCATTATGCCCAGCCGGGGTTTGGAGACTCGTGTCGCAATCTGTTCACTTGATCAATTCGCTCAGTGACGTCATTGACCTTGTCTCATCATCCGTCTCATCCTCTCCATGATCGCCTCCATTTGTAAATTGGCATGTTAGCAGATGTTGGTTGTCTCTGCGTCGACATGGTTAGGTATTCTCTGCAAGAACGTAGAGTGAAGTAAAATAGGACGCTCACAACACTCCCTCACGTGTTTCACCACTCTCGAAAATGTTGAAAATCACCTCATTTCATCACTCGTGTTTACTCTCATAATATTGGCTTTTTACCTTAGATTTGCTCACTCCACTCTTGCCTTTTCACTCGATTTTTTTTTTTTGTTTTTTTTTTGTTTTTTTTTGTGTTTTATAAGGAAAACTAATCAAATGTATAAATGAGTTTTCCTGCAATAACAAAAACGACACCCAAAATAAAAGAACAAAAAAATAAATAATAATGGCAAAATGTACGACAATTACGAAACAAATAAGAAAGTAAAAGGTGCAGAATATAGGACCTCACAGCCACTCCCTCACGTGTTTCACTCGAACTGAAGAAAAATCACTCAATTGCACTCGTGTTTCGCAGCTCAATAATATTGGCTGTTCCTCTAATATCTCACATCCTCGTTTTTTTGGCCTTTTTTCCACTTGAATTTCTCTTTGATTTCTTTCGAAATAACCGAATAGTAATGGAAGTTCACACGTGGCGAACTAAACCAGACAAACCAAAATACAGACCTACAATTAGTGATGAAAGAACTAGCTCAAATAATCAGATAGTTGAATAGATTTAGGAAACCATTTTGTTTTTGTTTTTTGTTTGAATTTTGTAACCGAATTGGGTAACCGAATTTGTAACAGAATTGGTACCGAATTTGTAACCGAATTTGTAACCGAATTGGTAACGAGTTTGTAGACAAACCAGATCGGAATTTTAAGTTAGGTACGAGTTTGGAAAAGATCAAAATCTCATCTACACCACTTAAAGATACACTTTCGCAATCGATCGTGTATCAATCTGATGAAAACTGGCGAAATACTTTTGAGAATCACCAATCCTTGCAGTTCACAAATTTCACTTTTGAATAAGTCACAAGATCCCATTTTGACTTTCACAACACAGATCAGAAAGCTGACAGACTCTATATTCATAAAGGAGACTATGTTTTCGTTGACGCATATTTTATAGCGAATCATCGAAATAATTGAAACAGATTTCAAGACTCAAGATTAAAATTTCAATTAAACAAAACAAACGGAAAGGGATAGAACCTGACGACGCGATTTGGCGTTTGATACTAATGATGCGAACCACGCAACGTTGACGATTCCCACGATCAAATATTGTCGTCGTCACCATAACCCCGAATCTACAGTTCGAAAAGGAATCCTTGACCCAAATCTATATATCCCGAACCTTGGAATGAGGAGGACGCACAACGCAATAGCCTGTTCGTTTGATAATCTAATTTTGAACGCCAAAGGAGAACCTTGATAAATTCGGAGTTTTCCTTCAAGAAACTATAAAATCTCTCACATTAGATAAAACCTGAATACACCTTTTTTTTATCACTAGGAATAATTTATAGGCATGAAACACCCCTTCATGCTAGGGTTTCCCAAGAACAAAATTACTATCTTTGTCCTGTAACTCTTAATAAAAATAATACCTTGCTAAAATAATGACACCTTTGCTTGACTACGACAGTACTTTTTAAAACCCTAAAAAAAGACATCGAATTAACTAAATAAATAAAACGAAAATGACCTAAAAATCATCCCAAAACGCTTGATTAAGAAACAATCTCTGGTTCTTGCTTCTGAATGCATTTTCCTTCTTGAGGAAGATTTTGACTGACCACTTGCTCATATTGCCTCCTTGATCTGCTTTGCCTGTGCTCTCGTTATGGTCCCATCCACTTGTAATGTTCCGTCGTGAGGTCCTCATCTGGGAGATGACGGATTAACGGGCCAACGTCAAAGAGGATCTAGAAGATCACGAGAGGATACAAGAATTTCAAATCATTAGTATGAATGGAGAAAGAAAGAGGTGAAAAGAAATTTAGTATGAAAAAGAGGCCAAATAGAAAAAGAAAGGGATAAAGAAAATAGTTGAAAAGAGCACAAGAGGGATGAAAACCAAGAGCAAGAGTAGGAAAATTAGAGGAAAAGAATAAGACCCAGGGAGAAGGAAAGAAAAGTCCAAGTGAGAACAAATTGTATTGATGAACAAAAGTAGAGGATAAGCGTAAGATGATTCTGCTTTTATATAAATAGTTTATTTATCATCGTAACACTTACCTATTTTTTTTT
>CM039503.1:21648160-21668309 GCA_022432975.1 Begonia masoniana | reverse complement strand
GATTGTCCTTTAGTACGTAAAAAAACAAATTTATTTACACCGTCAAATGCTCTATTTATACACATCTCTATGTTTTACACGATTACATCTATCAATTTCATTTTTTCTTCAAAAATCAAGAAGAAGCAAGTAAATTAGCGAGCTACGACCAATACACTGAATATAATTGAAGTCATCCGGTGTGTTTTGTGCACTGAAGTAATGAGCACTAATCAATCATTATCTTGGAAAAAAGAAGAGTGGGGAAAGTGAAGCTAACGTTCAACTCATTTCACCCCAGTTGGGTCACATGACAGGGGGTTTTTTTTTTTTTTGACTAATACTAAGCAGATTATACTTAATCCTTCAAAACTAACAGAACATTTTCACAGAATAGGATGAACACTGTTACCTATCTTGCCGATGCCAACAATTTTGCCCTTTTGGTTTCCACCAAAAGTAACATTCCTTTCTTTTTGTTGACAACAGCAAAAAATGGTTGGCTACCTGTCATATGGCTCGAACCTCGTACTGTCGAGAAGGTACACCGTTTTGCAATACTTACATCATGGATTGTTCCTTTGCATCCTTATACTATTCTGATTTATTTGAGCTAGTTCTTCATCATAAAGTGTGGCTGTTATTTGGGTTTGTCTTGTTAGTTCGCCACTTGTGAATCCATATATTCGGTTAGTTTCGAAAGAAAAATCAAAGCGAATTCACGTGGAAAAAAAGGCAGATTAGGAGCATAATAGCGGGAACAGCCAATATATGAGGGAAACACGCGGGCATTGAGTGAGTTTTCCACCCATTTCGAGTGAAACACGTGAGGGAGTGCGGTGAGTCCAAATCAATTCTCTGTCACATCTACATTTTATTTGTTCGCAATGACTGTCAGTACTATTTTTGCTTTATATTTTGTTTGTAATTTTGTATTGCAGGAAGACGCAGTGATTCCTATTGCTTAGTTAAAAAAAAAAAAATCGCCAGTGGAAAAAAGGCACGAGTGGTGGAGCATTATCTAAAGGTAAAAAGCCAGATTATGAGTGCAAACACGAGTGAAATTGAGTGGATTTCCACATTCGATGAAACACGTGCGGGAGTGTTGGAGGTTCCTAGTTACTTTCACATCTCATGCTTGCAGAGAAACCTAGCCATGCCCCGACGCAGAAGAGATAATCAACGACAAGCTAAACATCCAAATGACAAATGGAAGCGATCATGGGCGGGGATGAGGCGGCTGATGAGACACGGGATTACTGAGTCCACGAGCGAATTGATCAAGTGGAAAGATGTGACACGAGTACAAACCCAGGTCAACGAATGCAGAGGAGAAACAGCGGAGGCACGTCTTGCGAAAGTGTCAATGAAAATAATGAGAGGGACGTGGAGGAGATCTTGATAGGTATCTATGGGTAGTCGTGGAAGACAGGGAATGACGTGGAGACACGAACAAGGCCGACTCGATTATAATTGGGAAACATCAAGATGAAGATTCCGGTGGTCGAGGGGAAGAAAAGTGTCCAGAGGGGTTACCTGGATGGGAGCGGAAAATAGAGCTAATTTTTATTCCACAATACTCGAGAGAAAGAAAAGTGAGCTTGTGCCATAGAATTTACACAGTTGCGATAGTGTGGGGGACAAGTTGGGTGTCCGATCGAAAGCAAGATGGGAGGACCTTCTATGGAGAGGTGGGCAGAGATGACGAGAGTGATGCGACGTAGATTGACGAGTATTACCGGCAGTGGATCTACACAACCAAATTGCCAACTCTCGGCAGGGAGTCGAAGTGTAGAGGAGTATTACAAGCATGGGGAGTGAAGAGATACGGGCAAAGTCAAAGAGGATGAGAAAGATCAGAGAGGATCACGAAAAGAATTTAATCATTAAGGATGAAGGGAGAAGAAAAGGGAAAAAGAAATAGTTGAAAAAGACGGGCAAAATAGAAAAAGAAAGTGGAAGAAGAACATAGTGAAAACGAGCCAAAAGAGGGATGAAAACCAGGAGCAAGAGAGAAAAAATTGAGAGAAAAGACCATAAGACCCGAGGGCGAGAGAGGACAAGAAAAGGCAAGGTGAGAAACAAAGGTAGATGATGAACAAAAGTGAGATACAGCGTACGAAGATTCTGCTTTTATATAAAGAAGTTTAGTATCATCTAACGAACTCTTACCTAGTTTCTTTCAGTGTTGTTCTTTTCTTTTGCAGAAAACTAAATATGAAATTTTTGGGGAGGGTTCGAAGAGACATTTCTCCATTGAGGGAGATAAAACAAAAAGATCTCGTACTAGTAACGTCAGTTCCAATCAACCGAAAACACAAACAGGTTTAAGTGGTTGGTAAGGCCATAATGATTTTTATATTGCACCTATTATATGTACCGGTTGATAGATAATATGTAAAATCATTTCATGGAAATTTGTCATTCTTACTTTGCACACCTACCTGGTTTAATGACACAATTTATGATTAATTTTGCGAGTTTCCAGTGCTTTTTTTGCGTTTTAAAGGATTTTATTTCTATTCGATATTATTCACTATTTTGATACTATTGATGTTTTATCTCTTAATCCGTTACACCTTATTACTCCGTTTACTAAAGTTTGTTTCTTGTCATGAAAGTAAAAAGAATGATTTGCTAAGACTTCATTCATGGTAACTGATTTTTGAACCCGGAATTTGTTTGGCGACGTCTAAAAAGAAGGGTTTCCCAAAAAACGAATAACAAGTTACAACCTCGAAGGAGATAAACCTTTGCAAGCCTAGAGCGCCTCATGAACCGATTACAAGATCGACCAAGCAGAGTGAATACGGTAATGTAAGCATGTTTTAATTTTACTAATTGTTTTTATAGATTCAGGAGATCGAGGATGCAAACCTCAACAAACGTGTTGTGAGACCCCAACCGTCAATAGATGGAGTCACGTAGGATAAGACCGTAGTAGTAGTTTCAAAGTTAGGACTAATGACCCCGTGGTTATATGACAACCAGAAACCAATAGTTCAAGAAAGGAATAGTGACCCGTTGTAGGAGCGAAAGAACAATTCTTATAAAGGGTGGAACTCAAGGGGTTGCACTTGAAATTTAGCAAGTCTACAGAAGAACAGTGTGGAGGAAATCTCACAAGATAATTCTAATTAGTGGGTCTTACACTGAAGAACTCCCAAGTATTATAGGGCTACAAGAAGAGTCAGAATAGGCATTAAATAGACTTGAAAACATGAGACAGAACTTTGCTTCTATATGGTCTAGGTTCCGCCTTCAATTGGACACCATCAAAACACCTTTGGCTTCTCGATGACAATAGTAAAGTAGTGGATGTCACTTCGAAATTACTCATTATAGAGCCTTCTTGCTTAATTGGCCGAATCAAAATCCATTTGTATTTGTAACACATTAAATAACTTTAATAAGGCCCATTCTTCAAGGGTCTTGGTCTTGAAATAAGTTATTGGGAATTTTCTTGAAGCTTCTGCAGGAGCTCTAGGGATAGGTACATTTGGTATTTTCAACCCATTAAGTATTCTTCTGGCCAAACTCTTATTCTATGATCCTTGCCACATCATTCTCCTCTCTTGAAAAGGATTCGTCCGAATCTGGACTAATAGAAGGAGAGAGGTAGTTCATTAAAAAGTAGCACTCACTGATAATCAGCTGGTCAGATCAATGATATTGAAGCATTATCATTAATCTTTTCCAAAACTGGATAATGGGTCCATCTCAACGAGGATTGAGTTTACAATTTCTTGTTGGGAAAAAGTTCTTTACGAAAATGAACCCAAACCAAATCTCCTTGTTGAAACGTGATGTGCCTTTCTTCCTTTGTTTGCATGGGCAGCAGCTTGCTATTCCGTTTGATGATTATGCTGACGTGCGTCCTCATGAAGTGGCTTACCAATTCTTTATGACTTTTCTTTCCCATCCTAGGCTAAGGTTCATAATAGGGCAATGGAAGTAAATCAAAATGGAGTTAAGGATTAAAAACCATACACAATTTCAAAAGGAGAATAAGAAGTAGAAGAATGCATTGTTCTATTTTAAGCAAACTCAATAAAAGGAATACAATCTTACCATGGATTTTTAACGATTCTTTATTACTGCTCTTAAAAGAGGTTACTAGGGTCCTGTTTACAACACTCGGTTGTCCATCGGTTTTGTGGGTGACAAGTAGTAGAAAATAGCGAAGTTGTCCCTAACGTTACCCCACAGAACTCGCCAAAATGGCTAAGAAACATTAGCGTTCGATCAATAACTATTGTTTTTGGAACCATGAAGAGAACTACTTTCCTTAAAGAATAACTGAGCTGATGAGTGGCCTAATCGGTTTTTTTCATGGGATTAAAATGTGCCATCTTTGAAAAATCTATCCACCACAACAAAAGTGAATCTTCCCATGTTTTAGTCTTGGTAACCCTAACACCAAATCCATAGAAGAAACATCAAATCACAAGGAGTTGACAAGGAACAGGGAAAGCTGTCAATCCATGAGGTGTTTACTCTAGATTTTGCTTTTCTACAAGTTATGCATCATTGCAAAAAAATTCTCTCTACATCCTCTTCGTATGGGACAAAAAGAAAGAAATTGTTCTTTCAAAATTTCTAGGTGTTAAGAATTCCAAAAGTCCCATAAGAGCCCCCCCACCCCCCCCATGTGACTCTCGAACAAGCAATCACGCAAAGAACGTGTGGAATGCAAGTCTATTTTCTCGAAACAAATATACTTCTTGTGTGTTAAACTTTTCAAAAGGTTGTGTTTCTGTGGCTTCAAACCAAGTTGAAAATCAGGATCTTTTGGATTAATAATTCTTGATGTGCTCAAAACCCAAAATTTGTGGAAGAGTTAGAAAGAAGAATACGTTCGAGATAAAGATCGCTACAATATTGGTCTTACCTTGTTGTAATGGGATGGTATATGGAAACATTTCAATAACTTAAATCCAGCGAGCCATTGTCGTCGATTCAACTACCTTGACTTTTAAGTGCTTCATGCTTCATGGTCGGTATGAATGACAAATTCCTTAGACCAAAAGAGTAATGTTGCAAGTTCCAAGATATCACCAGCATTAAAGTTTTTGGCATAGGTGGAGAATTAAAGCAGCTCATTAAGTTTCTCACTGAAAAGGCAAGGGTCTCTTGTCTGCATGAGTACGGCACCATTATAACCAATACCCGAAGCATCAATTCGATTTCAACGGTTTTGGAAAAATCTGGAAGAGAGTAAGGAGAAGTAATTAAAATTTTCTTAAAGTGTTGAAAGCCTTCTTTGTGATGAATCACAACATTGAACCACACTTTCTTGTAATTTCCATCAAATGGAGAAGCAAGTGCTAAAGTTGGAACAAACCTTCGATTAGAATCCAGCCAAACCATGGAAACTCTAACTTCAGTGATGTTAGTGGGCGGTAGGTCAATCTTTGAATAGCCTAACTTCTCCATCTAATTCCAAACCTTTGGAACTTACAAACAAAACCAAGAAAAACCACCCTTGTCTTGCAAAAAAAGCTTGCACTTTGAAAGTTAGCAAACAATTTGTCATGTTTCAAACATTAAGTACAAAATTAAGGTGTTCAAATGTTCATCAAGTGTTTGCTGTAAACTAGAATATCAGCAAAAAAAATAATAACAAACTTTCCAATTGTACAGCACGGTATAAAAAAAAAAAAAACATGATTCATAAAGCATAATGACTTGGTGCGTTGTCAACCCGAAAGGATAATGCCACTCATACAAACCATGTTTTGTTGTGAAAGCAGAGTTTCCATTTTCACTACCTGTCTTGCATACGAATTTCTGATAAACACTTTTGTTAAATCAATCTGTGAAAAAGTATGGAACGCATGCAATTCATTCTAAATGTCATCTAATCGAGGTATGGGATGGCGATACTTTACCGGGATTTATTGTATGTCGGCAATCGAAGCACATCCCAAGTTCCATCGTTTTAGGGACCAACAAGAAGGAAACAGAACATGCGGAATAATGCTTTCCGCAAACAGGTCTTGGCTAGCAGCTCTTCAACTGCTCAAGTTACTTTGTTTCTTCGGATTACGTCGATAGGCGGGCCGATGAGGAATGGTAGCTCCTGGAATGAAATCAATTCGATGCTCAATGCCTCTTATTGCGTGGCAATCCTGGTGCGGTTCCGCAGGAAAGACATTTTCAATTCCTGCAAACGAGCAACTGCGACAGTAGGCAAGGATGATTCAGGTTCGTTGTTAAGAAATAAGCTCTTTGTAACAAGATCAAATCATTGTTTTTTCTGATGAAGGCACTCTTAATCTCTCTATATTTTGCAAGGAAATTCAAGCCTGTTTTTTTCGTTTTCACAGAGGGAACTGACTCTTTTCTCTATCTGTCCAAATTTTCTTTCTTCTCCTCTACACTTTCTTTTGAACTCTTCAGTCACTCTCACATTGTTTTGTATTAGCTGTACAGATTTTTTAATTTGACATTGCTCTTCGGAAACTTGATGGGGTGGTAACGGAGCTAGAGTATACTTCGGAAATCATGGTAAAGCTTTGTTGTTTTTTTGCTTGTACGATTCTGTAGCCATCATGGTTGTGCGGTTCTATCAAATTGCCATGGTCTTCCAAGCAATATATGGCTGCTTGCATGGATACAAACATTCACAAAAGAACTTCATTGAATATTTGCCAATTGTACACTGAGACAAGAACTGTTGTTACATCATTGTCTCCACTTCAGTGAGCATTGGAACGATATGGTAGAGGGTGTTCAGAGTCTTTAATCCAAGCTTGTGTCCACCATCACTTAATTTGCAAAATGTCACAAACTCCTCCATCTATGATAAACCAAAACCCGTTCTTGAACATGGCAGCGCGATATAGAAAATGTTTTCATGTGTTGACGGGCATAATCTTCTATAGTTTGCACATGGGGGTTAGAAGAACTACTAAGGCTGGCAACAACTGCCGGTTCGGTATCACTAGCTCTTCAGTGGTGGCAAACGTCATGTCACTTTCTCTTCAGAAGAAACAAGATACCCTATTATTTAAACAAAATCATATTTTCTTTTATTTGGGCATTGTGAGAAAAATGGACCAATTCCATGACATTGTAAAAAACTTTATATCCGATTTCTCTGGGTTGGGGTATAACTCGTTACCTTTGTCAACTGCTTGGCCATCACTTTTCTCTTTTGCCTGAAGTCGACTGCTCCTCTTGCCTTAGAGTTAGAGTTTCTGATTTTGATTTCCACTCCAAGAAGTAAAAGTTTCTTGCTTGGAAGGTGATTTCCTCTCTTTTGAGCTGCCTGCAATCTGCATGACATGTGGACAAACTCTTCAAGTTACACGTCGTAGTGCTGCAATTCACACTATTTGCAATTTCACGATGAGACCACAAATGAACCGAGCCATGGTGCTTCTCGATCTTCATCAACATTGGCCCGATCATGGTATTCCAATCTTATGGTACTCATCAACAGATTTTGAACCCTGTTTAGGTTTGCAATTGAAGTGTAAATCTCTATAATAATGTGAAGGAAAACAAACCTTGTTCTCATGGCAGTCTCATGTTCCACAATGTCGATTGGAATTTCTTATTTCTTTGTTTGGTTAGGAGCACTTGGTCCACCAAGCAATGCGTAATCAGTGAAAGAAAACAGCTGCAAGTTTAACTTTTCATCCGAAAGTTATGGCAATCAAAAACAAGTCAACCTTTCGTTTCCCATCAATTTGGAAACGTCCGGGTCATTGTTACATTGAAAAGATGGGCTAGAGAGTTAATCGCACCGTGTTGTCGGTAAAATTTCTTTCGCGGTATTGACGTCTTTGTCTTGGACTATGATCTCTTTCTCTCTTATGGACAGGCTACTTCGCTCAAAAACTCATACTTTCCGCATAATCGCCCAGGGGGATTAACTGCAGTAACGAAGGTCGTTAGTTGGTTGTTTTCTGGGCATGGCACCTTGTTGATTGGATTAATGCGTTCAGACACTACGATCCAATCGATCTCGAATCATCGTCAAATTGGTACGTTCATCCTATGGAATGGTGGCTGCATGGCTTGGAGACCAAATTGCTATCCATGGGTGTTGCTTCACCTGCTCTTCAAGAAGGTGTAGAATCTGGTAAAAAGTGTAAAGAAAAGGACTCACCTTCCCTCACGTGTATACATCAAAATATGGTTCCGAGACTCGTGGTTACACAGAGATTTTGGCTTTTACCTCAAGTAAGCTCGTCCAAGATCTTGCCTGTTACCATCACTTTCCTCTCAAAGTTCTTGAGAAAAATAAGCCAGGACAAATTATCAAAGCAAAACAAATGAAAAACCAACACACTTAACATCTAGTTCTAGTAAGATGAAAACAATGGGGTGCAAATAAAGGAAGGAAAGGAAGAAATATGGTCACAATATGATTGATACCACGGATTTTGAAACAAAATCTATGATAAAGAAATTTCTTTTTCCTCTTTCTTTTTTTTCTTCTTTTTTTTTTCTCTTTTTTTTTCTTTTTGATAAACTATCAATGGGAGCAAGAGCAAAGATATGAAATTATGGATCAACAACAAAGAGGAAATTGAAATAAAAGAAATTAAGCACTAGACAATAAACAAACCTCAATTGGATGTCTAGGCTTTGATACCAAATGATGCAAACCTCAACAACTTGTTGTGAGACCCAACGTCAATAGATGGAATCAACTTCAGGATCGCCCAGTAGTAGTTTCAAAGTTATGACTAATGACCCCGTGGTTATATACAACCAGAAACCAATAGTATCAAGAAAGGAATATTGACCCCGTTGCTATGGAAGAGCAAGAAACCAATATTATAAGGGTTGGAAATCAAGTGGTTGCACTTGAAATTTCCGCAAGTTCTACAGAAGAACAATTTGGAGGAAATTCCTCACAAGATAATTCTCATTCTAGTGTGTCTTACAATGAAGAACTCCCAAGTATTTATAGGCTTACAAGAATAGTCTAGAATAGGCATTAAATAGCCTTGAAAACATGAGAAAAAACTTTGCTTCTAATATGGTCTAGGTTCAACCTTCTTGGAAACCATCAAAACACCTTTTGGCCTTCTCTATGCCATATTAAATGCCTAGTGGATGTCACTTCGAAATTACTCATTCTAGAGCCTTCTTTGCTTAATTTGGGCCTAATAAACTCCATTTGTATTTGTACACATTAATAACTTTAAGGCCCATTGTCTTCAAGTGGTCTTGGTTCTTGAATAAGTTATTTGGACTTCTTCTTGAAGCTTCTTGGCCCGAGCTCTAGTGATAGGTCCATTTGGTATTTTCAACTCCATTAAGTATTCTTCTTGGCCCAACTCTTCTTCTATGCCATCCTTGCCCACATCATTCGAGAACGAATCTTTTCGAAGGGGGAGGGAATGATGTGATCCAAGTTCAGACCCAGTAAAAGCTCAAGAATAAGGATCCAATTGAAGATACGGCTGAACCAATAACGAGAGCAAAGGCGAAGCGGATAAAGGAGCAAATGAGCAATTTGGTCCATCAGATCCTACCTCAAGAAGGAACTTGCGTTTCGAACCAAGAACCAGAGCTTGTTCCCGTAATCCAAGCTGTTTTGGGATGATGTTTATGTCATTGTCGTTTTATTTATTTAGTTAATTCGATTGTCGTTTTTAGGGTTTAAAAATTACTTGTCGTATTTGTCATTATTTTAGCAATTGTCATTATTTTTAATTAATAGTTACAAGAACAGGATAGTAATTTTGTTCTTGAAACCCTAGCATGAAGGGGTGTTTCATGCCTATAAATTCATTCTTAGTTGAATAAAAAAGGAGATTCATGTTTTATCTAATTGTGAGAGAATTTCTCTTAGTTTCTTGAAGAAACTCCGAACTTATCAAGGTTCTCCTTGTGGCGTTCAAAATCTGACTTATCAAACGAACAGGCATATTCGTTTGTGGCGTCCTCCTTATTCCAAGGTTCGGATCTGTATAGATTTCAGGTCAAGGATTTCCTCTTCGAACTTGTAGATTCTGGGTTAGCGACGACGCCAATATTTTGATCGTGGGTCACCGTCACATCGTTGGCGTGGTTCGCATCAGAAGTGAAGTTTCTTATACTTCATCAAACGCATTACTAAGTCTTAATTACTCATCCATGAAGCTTATTGCGTCCTCCATACACGTCGTTCTCAATACGTCAAGTTAAAACCTTGAAGGTTAGATGTATAACTTAGGTTGTAACCGCAAGTCATGTAACAGTGAACCTCATTTGCTTGATACGTTCAGTTCTTTTTGGAACAAATCGATTGAAGTGAAGTTTCATATACTTCATCAAACGCATTACTAAGTCTTCATTACGCATCCATGAAGCTTATTGGGTCAACCATACACGTCGTTCTCAATACGTCAAGTTAAAACCTTGAAGGTTAGAAGGATAACTTAGGTTCTAACCGCAAGTCATGTAACAGTGAACCTCATTTGCTTGATACGTTCAGTTCTTTTGGAACAAATCGATAGAAGTGAAGTTTCTTATACTTCATCAAACGCATTACTAAGTCTTAATTACGCGGCCATGAAGCTTATTGGGACTACAAGACACGTTGTTCTCATCAATTCAAGTTAAAAACTTGAAGGTAAGATGGATAACTTAGGTTCTAACCACAAGTCATGTAACAGTGAACCTCATTTGCTTGATACGTTCAGTTCTTTTGGAACAAATCGATTGAAGTGAAGTTTCTTATACTTTATCAAAAGCATTACTAAGTCTTAATTACGCGTCCATGAAGCTTATTGGGTCCTCTATACACGTCGTTCTCGTCACGTCAAGTTAAACCTTAATGGTTAGATGGATAACTTAGGTTCTAACCACAAGTCATGTAATAGTGAACCTCATTTGCTTCATACGTTCAGTTCTTTAGAAACAAATCGATTGAAGTGAACTTTCTTATACTTCATCAAACGCATTACTAAGTCTTAACTACGCATCCATGAAGCTTATTGCGTCCTCCATACACGTCGTTCTCAAAAAATCAAGTTAAAACCTTGAAGGTTAGATGTATAACTTAGGTTGTAACCACAAGTCATGTAACAATGAACCTCATTTGCTTGATACGTTCAGTTCTTTTGGAACAAATCGATTGAAGTGAAGTTTCATATACTTCATCAAACGCATTACTAAGTCTTCATTACGCATCCATGAAGCTTATTTGGTCAACCATACACGTCGTTCTCAATACGTCAAGTTAAACCTTGAAGGTTAGAAGGATAACTTAGGTTCTAACCGCAAGTCTTGTAACAGTGAACCTCATTTGCTTGATACGTTCAGTTCTTTTGGAACAAATCGATAGAAGTGAAGTTTCTTATACTTTATCAAACGAATTACTAAGTCTTAATTACGCGTCCATGAAGCTTATTGGGACTACATTACACGTCGTTCTCATCACTTCAAGTTAAAAACTTGATGGTTAGATGGATAACTTATGTTCTAACCACAAGTCATGTAACAGTGAATTTCATTTGCTTGATACATTCAGTTCTTTTGGAACAAATCGATTGAAGTGAAGTTTCTTATACTTTATCAAACGCATTACTAAGTCTTAATTACACGTCCATGAAGCTTATTGGGTCGTCCATATAGGTCGTTCTCATCACGTCAAGTTAAAACTTAGAAGGTTAGATGGATAACTTAGGTTCTAACCACAAGTCATGTAATAGTGAACCTCATTTGCTTGATACGTTCAGTTCTTTAAAAACAAATTGATTTAAGTGAAGTTTCTTATACTTCATCAAACGCATTACTAAGTCTTAATTACGCGTCCATGAAACTTATTAGGTCCTCCATACACGTTGTAAGATCCGCCAAATTTTAGTAGTAAAAATTTGAATAAATTTTTCCCGAATTTTAATAGTAAATAATTGGGATCAATTTCGTTAATTTTCGGTAGGAGTTGAAGTCGTAAAACCGAATGTTAAATTAAAGGTAATTAATTGTAGAAATTTAATAAAAGAATTAATTAAAATCATTATAAAAAGAAGTAGGTAAAATAATGAAGTAGGTAAAATAATAAATGAGATGGATTTAATATAAAATAAGATAATAAATAAATAAAAATTTAAAACAATAAGGTTTTATTAAAAACCTAATTGTTTCTCTCTGCCGACAGAAAACCACCAGAGAAAAGGAGAGAGAGAGAGAGAGAGAGAGAGAGAGAGAGTCGCGAGGGAGAGAAAATCGCCGACGCCGGAACGACCTCTGTTCGGTGTGATTTTGGTGTCAAAATGTTCGTCTCGAGGAGTAGATCAACGTTTGAGAAGGACGTTTTTGAAGGAATCGACTGGATTAGAGTCGAGGAACGTGTTGAAAGCGATTTTCGGCGAAAAACAAATTCAAAGGATTTTGCTAAGTTTGAAACCATTCTTGAGAAGGCATGGTTCACTGAGGTTAGGGGGACTCGCCATAGAGGTACGAGTTATTCTACTTACTACGTATTACATAGACTTGCATATAAGTATACCTTTGACTAATTCATACTGCCTACTAAACTCTAGATGCCATGTTTTATGCAACTTTACCAACGGGCTGTAATGAGATTTTCAGGGAAGTCATCCTTTTTGGCATGCTGATGTTAAACCTGTATTTGATTTTTGTTCATGCATTGTTTTCCGCTGTGCCATTTGGGGAATGATACTAGAGTGAAGGGTACACCCCCTGCTAATAGGTGAAGGGTACACCCCCCGCTAATAGGTGAAGGGTACACCCCCTGCTAATAGGTGATGGGTACACCCCCTGCTAATAGGTGAAGGGATTCACACCCTGCTAATAGGTGAAGGGTTCACCCCCTGCGAATAGGTGAAGGGATTCACCCCCTGCTAATAGGTAAAGGGATTCACCCCCTGCTAATAGGTGAAGGGTTCACCCCCAGCGAATAGGTGAAGGAATTCATCCCCTGCTAATAGGTGAAGGGATTCACCCCCTGCTAATTGGTGAAGGGATTCACCCCCTGCTAATAGGTAAAGGGTACACCCCCTGCTAAAAGGTGAAGGGATTCACCCCCTGCTAATAGGTGAAGGGTTCACCCCCTGTGAATAGGTGAAGGGTACACCCCCTGCGAATAGGTGAAGGGATTCATCCCCTGCTAATAGGTGAAGGGATTCACCCCCTACTAATAGGTGGAATGTGTGGTGCGCCCCACGGACGGCGAGAGTGACTCTAAGCTAGGCTAGTCCTATTAGCTGATCTGGCCAGTGTCAAGTCGTCGTTAGCACCAACAATCGTTCTAAATGGGAAAGGAGAAGACACCTAAAAATACTGAATCTGGAACGCATGTTTTGATAGTGATATGTGTACCATTTAACTTGAGTTTGTCACTCACCCAACGATTTTCTTTATTATTATTCTTTTCAGGTAAAGGAAAGAAGGGTAAGAAGTGGACCTGATCTGAGTCGGATTTTCCTTGGGTCGTATCTTTGTGTTCCCTCTACTTTGTACTCTTATGTAAGATATTCAAGATTGTAAATTACTTTGGCATGTAATTATTTTTCATTTATCTTGTATTTCTACGATTGTTTGTACTCTCTTATGTTTGTTGCTTCGAGGAGGTCATGGATTAGTACTAAACTTCTGCATTTAGCCTTAGGTTAGAAGGTGGACCTCTACGAGGTTGATCGTTTAACCTGGCGTTTCTGTTAGGCCCCCTCTTGGGTTATGACCCACGTGGTTCTCAATACGTCAAGTTAAAACCTTGAAGGTTAGATGGATAACTTAGGTTCTAACCGCAAGTCATGTAACAGTGAACCCCATTTGCTTGATACGTTCAGTTCTTTTGGAACAAATCGATAGAAGTGAACTTTCGTATACTTCATCAAACGCATTACTAAGTTTAAATTACGCGTCCATGAAGCTTATTGGGACGACAATACACGTCGTTTTCAACACTTCAAGTTAAAAACTTGAAGGTTAGATTGATAACTTAGTTTCTAACCACAAGTAATGTAACAGTGAACCTCATTTGCTTAATATGTCCAGTTCTTTTGGAACAAATTGATTGAAGTGAAGTTTCTTATACTTCATCAAACGAATTACTAAGTCTTAATTACGCGTCCATGAAGCTTATTGGGTCTTCCATACACGTCGTTAACATCACGTCAAGTTAAAACCTTGAAGGTTAGATGGATAACTTAGGTTCTAACCACAAGTCATGTAACAGTGAACCTCATTTTCTTTATATGTTCAGTTCTTTTGGAAAAAATTGATTAAAGTGAAGTTTCTTATACTTCATCAAACGCATTACTAAGTCTTAATTACGCGTCCATGAAACTTATTGGGACCTCAATACATGTCGTTCTCATCACTTCAAGTTAAAACCATGAAAGTTAAATGAATAACTTAGGTTCTAACTACAAGTCATGTAATAGTGAACCTTATTTGCTTGTTACGTTCAGTTCTTTTAAAACAAATCGATTGAAGTGAAGTTTCTTATACCACATCGAACGCATAACTAAGTCTTAATTACGCGTCCATGAGCTTATTGGGTCCTCCATACACGTCGTTCTTATCACGTCAAGTTAAAACCTGAAGGCTAGATGGATAACTTAGGTTGTAACCCACAAGTCATGTAACAGTGAACCGTCATTTGCTTGATACTTCAGTTCTTTTGGAACAAATCGATTGAAGTGAACTTTCTTATACTTCATCCAACGCATTACTAAGTTGTAATTACGCGTCCATGAAGCTTATTTTATCCTCCATACACGTCGTTCTCATCACGTCAAGTTAAAACCTTGAATGTTAGATGGATAACTTAGGTTCTAACCACAAGTCATGTAACAGTGAACCTCATTTGCTTGATACGTTCAGTTCTTTTGGAACAAATCGATTGAAGTGAAGTTTCTTATACTTCATCAAACACATTACTAAGTCTTAATTACGCGTCCATGAAGCTTATTAGGTCCTCCATACACGTCGTTCTCAATACGTCAAGCTAAAACCTTGAAGGTTAGATGGATAACTTAGGTTCTAACCCCAATTCGTGTAAAGTGAACCGCATTTGCTTGATACGTTCAGTTCTTTAGAAACAAATCGATGAAGTGGACTTTCTTATACTTCATCAACCGAATTATTAAGTCTTAATTACCGTCCATGAGCTTACTTGGGTCCTCCATACACGGTGTTATCATCACGTCAAGTTAAAACTTGAAGGTTAGATGGATAACTTAGGTTCTAACCGCAAGTCATGTAACAGTGAATCTCATTTGCTTGATACGTTCAGTTCTTTTGGAATAAATCGATATAAGTGAAGTTTCTTATACTTCATCAAACGCATTACTAAGTCTTAATTACGCGTCCATGAAGCTTATTAGGACTACAATACACATCGTTCTCTTCAATTCAAGTAAAAAACTTGAAGGTTAGATGGATAACTTTGGTTCTAACAACAAGTCATGTAACAGTGAACCTCATTTGCTTGTTACGTTCAGTTCTTTTGGAACAAATCAATTGAAGTGAAGTTTCTTATACTTCATCAAACGTATTACTAAGTCTTAATTACGCGTCCATGAAGCTTATTGGGTCCTCCATACACGTTGTTCTCATCACGTCAAGTTAAAACCTTGAAAGTTAGATGGATAACTTAGGTTTTAACCACAAGTCATGTAATAGTGAACCTCATTTGCTTGATACGTTCAGTTCTTTAGAAAAAAATTGATTGAAGTGAAGTTTCTTATACTTCATCAAACGCATTACTAAGTCTTAATTACGCGTTCATGAAGCTTATTGGGTCCTCCATACACGGTGTTATCATCACGTCAAGTTAAAACCTTGAAGGTTAGATGGATAACTTAGGTTCTAACCGCAAGTCATGTAACAGTGAACCTCATTTGCTTGATACGTTCAGTTCTTTAGAAACAAATCCATTGAAGTGGACTTTCTTATACTTCATCAAACGCATTACTAAGTCTTAATTACGCGTCTATGAAGCTTATTGGGTCCTCCATACACGGTGTTATCATCACGTCATGTTAAAACCTTGAAGGTTAGATGGATAACTTAGGTTCTAACCGCAAGTCATGTAACAGTGAACCTCATTTGCTTGATACGTTCAGTTCTTTAGAAACAAATCGATTGAAGTGGACGTTTCATATACTTCATCAAACTAATTACTAAGTCTTAATTACGCGTCCATGAAGCTTATTGAGACTACAATACACGTCGTTCTCTTCAATTCAAGTAAAAAACTTTAAGGTTAGATGGATAACTTAGGTTCTAACAACAAGTCATGTAACAGTGAACCTCATTTGCTTGTTATGTTTAGTTCTTTTGGAACAAATCGATTGAAGTGAAGTTTCTTATACTTCATCAAACGTATTACTAAGTCTTAATTACGCGTCCATGAAGCTTATTGGGTCCTCCATACACGTTGTTCTCATCACGTCAAGTTAAAACCTTGAAGGTTAGATGGATAACTTAGGTTCTAACCACAAGTCATGTAATAGTGAACCTCATTTGCTTGATACGTTCAGTTCTTTAGAAAAAAATTGATTGAAGTGAAGTTTCTTATACTTCATCAAACGCATTACTAAGTCTTAATTACGCGTTCATTAAGCTTATTGGGTCCTCCATACCCGGCGTTATCATCACGTCAAGTTAAAACCTTGAAGGTTAGATGGATAACTTAAGTTCTAACCGCAAGTCATGTAACAGTGAACCTCATTTGCTTGATACGTTCAGTTCTTTAGAAACAAATCCATTGAAGTGGACTTTCTTATACTTCATCAAACGCAATACTAAGTCTTAATTACGCGTCCATGAAGCTTATTGGGTCCTCAATACACGTCGTTATTATCACGTCAAGTTAAAACCTTGAAGGTTAGATGGATAACTTAGGTTCTAACCACAAGTCATGTAACAGTGAACCTCATTTTCTTTATACGTTCAGTTCTTTTTGAAAAATTGATGAAGTGAAGTTTCTTATACTTCAATCAATCGATTTGTTCCAAAAGATGAACGTATCAAGCAAATGAGGTTCACTGTACATGACTTGTAGTTAGAACCTAAGTTATTCATTTCAACTTCAAGTTTAACGTTGACGTGACGAGAACGACGTCTAGTTAGTCCTAATACCTTCTTGGATGCATAAATAAGACTTAGTAATGCTTTTGATAAAGTATAGAAACTTCAATTCAATCGTTTGTTCCAAAAGAACTGAACATATCAAGCAAATGAGGTTCACTGTTACATGACTTGGGTTAGACCCTAAGTTATTCATTTCACCGTCAAGGTTTTAACTTGACGTGATGAGAACGACGTGTATAGAGCACCCAATAAGCTTCATGGACGCGTAATTAAGACTTAGTATGCGTTTGATGAATATAAGTGTAACACCCGGCATTTCATCTGTGTAATTATTTTCCTGAATTATTAAGTGGTATTAGTTCAATATTAATACAAAGTATGTTTAGTGGGAAATCAAAACGAATGAGTTTATATTGAATTGGATAATGAGATAAAAACCAAAACAAAATGGTAACTAAACAAACAAGCTGGTTGGTAATGGATGGAGGGTAAATTGGGAAGAAATTAAGGTTGGTGGGAGATAACCAATGGATGATTGCCCAAGTGGCAATAACTTGCTGAGGAACCTACCTATTCTCCTTCCTCCTACGTAAACATTCATATGCATTTTTCCTTCTCTGTATTTCTCTCAAGATTTTCTCTTCCAATTGACGAAACAAATATCGAAGTTACTTCGATCTTCTCAGATTTCCTTCCTGCTCCTCCGCTAAGGTAAACATCTACTAATGCTAACAAGTTTAGACAAGTTTAATGTGGGTTTTTTTCCCGAAGTTTAGGGTTATGGTATTTTGTGGAAAAAAAACTCACTGACTTTGGATGAAAACACACCGGTTTGTTTTCTAAGGGTTTGAATGAGTTTGGAACAGACTCTTCTGACTTATTTGTTAGCATTTGCAGCTTGTTTATTTTCTGAAACGTACATGTACAAGTTCGAACATTTCCGAGGCTTTCCGGCTAACTGCATCGGGAAAAACAGGTAGTTCATCGTATAGGTTTGGGCCCTTAAGGCCCCTACAATAGAAGGGTACTAGGTTTATGTTGTCGAGATTTTGTTGGGTAGTTAATAGGCCATAGTGATGGTTAGGTTAAGTGTATTCTTTTTATATTCGGCGTATTCTGGCTATTTTCGTGCTGTCTATGAAGTTCATGCATACAAGTTTCTCTGAAGTCATGGAAAAAATTTTCTGGACGCACTGTTTGAAGTTAGTAAGATTAAAAACTGTATGAAATGGTAGGTTAATTTGTGGATGAGGATCTGGCAATCTGTTTAGTATACTGTATGTCCTGTTGTGCCATGTCCTTCGTTGGCCAGCTTTCTTCCACTTATACCTTCCTGTCCAGTAAATGTAAATGTAAGGTTCATGATTTGAAAAAGATTCAGCATAGCAGTCATCACTATGAGTGTATGTTCTTGCTGAAGTCTGGCATAGTTGTACTCCATGTTGTAGGTAGGGGGACCTCAAGATGAGGACTTGTACATCAGGATGATTGAATGATGGTACGTGGGGGAATCGAGCTCACAGGTGTGTGGTTGTGTTGCAGTCCAGACATGTTGTCGGCTCTATGAGTTTTCAGTTTTAAGTAAAGTTTAGTTGTAGGTTCTACGGAACTCGGTGTTTGTTTCAAAACTCTGGTCTGGATTTTGTAAAATCTGATTTATGTAGTATAGATGCTTTTCACTTTAAAACAGCTGTATTTGGACAGTTACGTTGTATTGTAGATATTCAAGATTGTTAAATACCTTGGCATGAAATATTTTTCATTTATTTGTATTTCTACGATGTTTGTTACTCTTTATGTTTGTTGCTTCGCAGGAGGTCAGGATGTACTAAACTTTGCATTTAGCCTTAGGTTAGAAGGTGGCCTCTCGAGGTGGGAGCGTTTTTTTAAGCCTGGAGTTTCTGTTAGGCCCATTTCTTGGGTTATACCCACGGGTTCTCAAGACGTCAAGTTAAAACCTTGAAGGGTAGACATGAAGAATTAGGGTCTAAACCGCAAGTCATGTAACAGTGAACCCATTTGCATTGATCGTTCAGTTCTTTGGAACAAATCCGATAGAAGTGGTAGAAGTGAACTTCGTATATGTCATTCAAAAGCATATAAGTTTAAAATACGAGTCCATGAAGCTATTGGGAGACAAACACGTCGTTTTCAACATTCAAGTTAAAACTGAAGGTTAGATTGATAATCTTAGTTTCTAACAACAAGTATATGTAACAGTGAACTCATTGCTTAATATGCCAGTTTCTTTTGGAACAAATTGATTGAAGTGAAGTTCTATACTTCATCAAAAAACGAATTACTAAGTCCTTAATCGCGTCCATGAAGCTATTGGGTTCTTGCATACACGTCGGTAAACAATCAGTCAAACGTAAAAACCTGAAGGTTAGATGGATACTTAGGTTCTTAACCACAAGTCAGTACCAGTGAACCTCATTTTCTTATATGCAGTCTTTGGAAAACATTGATTAGTGAAGTTTCTTCTACTTCATTCAAACGCCATTACTAAGTCTTAATTAACGCGTCCATGAAAACTTATTGGGCCCTCATACATGTCGTCTCATCACTTCAAGTTTAAAACCATGAAAGTTAAATGAACTAACTTAGGTTCTAACTAACAAGTCATGTATAGTGAAACCTTATTTGCTTGGTACGTTCAGTCTTTTAAAAACAAACGATTGAAGTGAAGTTTCTTTACAAAAGACGACATACCTAAGTCGTAAATTTAAGCCGTCCATGAGCTATTGGTCCGCCCATACACGGTTTTATCACGTCAAGTTAAAACCTTGAAGGTAGATGATAACTTAGGTTGTAACCACATAGTGCATGTAACAGTGAACGTCTTTGCTTGATACTTCAGTTCTTTGGAACAAATCGATGAGTGAACTTTCTTTATTACTCATCAACGATTACTAAGTTGTAATTACGCGTCCAGAAGCTTTATTTATCCTCCAACACGTCGTTCTCATCGGCAAGTTAAAACTTGAATGTTAGGAATGGATAACTTAGGTTCTAACAAAAGCATGTAACAGTGAACCTCATTGATTGATTACGTTCGTTCTTTTGGAAACAAATCGATTGCAGTGAAGTTTCTATTATCATCAAACACATACTAAGTCTTAATTAAGCGTCCATTGAAGCTTATAGGTCCTCT